>JAUELF010211810.1:0-14133 GCA_031471495.1 Clinocardium nuttallii
TCTCTCTCTCTCTCTCTCTCTCTCTCTCTCTCTCTGTCTCTCTCTCTCTCTCTCTCTCTCTCTCTCTCTCTCTCTCTGGAAAGTTAATTTGTATGAAAAGAAGATTTAAATGTTGTTCTAAATAAGTGTTAAGCTCGGGGGTACCGTTGTAGAAGGGTGAATCATTGTCTGTTTCAGATGCATATACAACTGTAATCCGGGACGTGAACGTAAGTTTAATTACGACAAGATAGAGTTGGACAGCATGTTTCCTGATGGTTTTGACACCTCTAATATAACCTTCAGTTGGAAATTGATTGATCAGAATTCATCTGAAATATGGTCTCCAGCTTCTGGTGATACCACGACAGGTCTGTTAAGTTTTAATATTCTATGTTCATCTTTCTTACATATATTGCGGCGACTTATGTAAAACCAATAGGTGAGAAAAATCATAATTTCTTAAAGAGAAATAATTCCCATGGGTGTTATCACCCGCCCAGGTGATATGATACGTCACCTTCGTCACTTTAATTATTTGAGTCATGAAATTATCATAAACAGCTCCTTTTACCCAACTATTTTTAGTAACGAGAAATAACATGAATTTTGAATTAACATATGAGCCGTTCTGAAATGCAACACATTACGATAAAGCAAAACATTTCTAAATAGAGGTTTATATGCAAAACAAGTGTTTTGTTTATCAACATAACTGAGCCAATATATGGTGTCCTGGGTAAAGTTATTGTCACATTTAAATTTCAGTAGACGTCATTGTGTACGTGACGTTCTTGCACGTCTCTTAGTAGCTTTGCTTTTGTGATAATAATCATTGAACAACTGTATTTATCTTTGATGACATTTTGTGTTATCTTCTGTCCGTATATACTTGAAATATACACAGTATAAACTGGTAATTTCCGATAAAAGTACTTCTGTCCCGCCTATGCATCAACTAGTTTCTATGACAACGATTTATAACTTAACTAATAACAATATTAAAATATTAAGTCGCAAGAAAGCAGAGTAAAAACAAATACACTTATGGTATGAGTTTCTCCAATTGTGTATCAACTAATACAAAAGTTACACAAAGAGTCCTATTACTTTTAGATCACCCCTCGTAATTATCATTGACATGTTAACACTAATATACTCATTCTTTACTACCATTTGTTTATAACAGGTTTGGCCTCAGCTTCCTTGGACATTTCAACCGCGTCTTTAGTTGAGGGTGTGCAATATATTATTCAGCTCACCGTGTCTGGTGAAGGGTACACGGATACAGAGGTCGAATTTATTGGCACTGTGACCTTTCTACCCTACGGAGGAAATTGCACGATGGACACACTTAAAGGTAATTAGTTCTCCTCTTGCCACAACATTGTAACGTGTCGAGCGGATCATAATAATGATTTTCTTTACTTCAGCTCTCTGCTTAAAAATGATTATAAAATAACAAAAAAAGCGGTTGGACAAGTTCCTATGATTGTACAGCGTTCTGATTTACTAAATGATTTAAAATGGGAAGATAAATGAGAAGTGTCTACCTGACAATGAATCAATCAGACATGAACATGGAATGGTGTTACGTACATAGCAATCAAAGAAATAATTAAGTATGGCTAAAGGAAGTGAATGAATCCCGATATATCCTACTAGGTATAAGGTTCAACCTATCTGGACCCAATCAATTATTACGGTCACTGTGTCCAGTCTATAACGCACCAACACAGTATGCTTGTAGCACGTCTACTGAGCGGTTCCAGTCCAGACTGTTTCCTGCACTGATCCAGTCGGCTTGACTCATTCACGGACTCTGTCCTGGTTATATTTCCTAAACACTACTGTGACCCGGTACTATAGTTTTATTAGTGGACAATGTACATGATCCCGGTTTGCAAGTACATGAATCCGGGTTGCAAGTACATGGACCCGGGTTGCAAGTACATGAATCCGGGTTGCAAATTTGTATGTCCAAAATAACAACTATCTGACCAAAGTCCCAGTAATTATTTAATTATTTAACCACAGTAATATTTCTCTTTTATTTCAACGATGTGAACAGCTTGACGAGCTGCAGAGAACTGACTAAACTATTATTTTGTTTTTATTTACCCTCGCCGTGCAGAATTTACTATTTGGCGAACAGACAAAGTTATATACAAGGCAGTCCGGATGCGATACCCTTGCTCTTTCCGAGAAGACACCTTATTTCTTTTACGTGCGCGTTGTATAGCACCGATACAGGCGAGGTTATATTTACTTAGCCTCTAGTTGAGTGGGAGACGCTTAAAAGCATCCCTTAATTTTCCAGAACCCAGACCGGGATTTGAACCCCAGACCTCTAGATTAATAGTCCAGGGTGTTAACTACTGGTCTACCCCGCCATTTAAGACTAAACAATACATATTTTTGTTTTTATTATTTTCCTGGAAACGACCAGTACTTAACCTCTAATTGAGTGGGAGACGCTTAAAAGCACCCCTTAACCTTCCAGAACCCGGACCGGAATTTAGACCCCAGACCTCTAGATTGACAGTCCAGGATACTAACCACTGGACTACCCCGCCACTTAAGACACTAACATATATATATGTATATTTGTTTTTATTTACCCACGTCGTGCAGAATTAACTATTTGGCGAGCAGACAAAGTAAGCTACAAGGGAGTCCGAGTGCGATACCCTAGCTATTTCCGAAAAGACCTCTTGGTTATTTTACGTGCCTGGCGTATAGCACCGATACACGCGATGTTATCTTACGTGCCCGGCGTATAGCACCTATACACGCGAGGTTATTTTACGTGCCCGGCGTATAGCACCTATACACGCGAGGTTATTTTACGTGCCCGGCGTATAGCACCGATACACGCGAGGTTATTTTTTCCTGGAAACGACCAGTACTTAACCTCTAGTTGAGTGGGAGACGCTTAAAAGCACTCCTTAACTTTTCATACCCCGGACCGGGATTTGAACCCGAGACCTCTGGATTGACAGTCCAGGGCTTCCTTTATATACTGTAACAGACTGCTAGACATGCGCAGTACACCGTTTCCTAATGATCCGTATAACCAAACAATATCCTTGTTGTACGATAATTAAAACACTTCTAAACAATATCAAACAACCAAACGAAGGTAGGCGACGAACAACTTTTCTGCGGGCGAGTTTACTGCTGGCGGAAGTTTATGATTTGCAAAAGGAAAGTTGGGCCTAGACTAAATATTTAACAGTAATTCCGGTACGAATCGGCCTTAGTTCGTCACAGTATTTTCATCACTAAGCAGAAAATTCTACCTCTATGCAAAGATATTTTCCACATTTGTGCGTACATGTTTTCAAAGCTGTCTAATGCAGATATGTTGCATGTGTTATTCATTTGTTACACGTTCATTTAAGTGATTTTTTTTAAAGATGATTAACATGTCGTCTTGTGCACATTTTCTGTGTTTTGGAAAGGGTTAATTGTTGTGTATGTGATACCTGTTGCGAATCAGTCAATATAATGAAACCAATAAGGTCTGTTTAACACTTACCCGTGACGAACTGAGAACAGAAGTGTTTACCCGGGGGAAGTAAACTCGGGAAATTATGTCAAATTGGGTCTAAATTGTAATGGAAGCGGAAAGTCACTCTTTTTGGACATAACAGGAGGATCCTTTGCATTTCAGTTTGAGGATAACATTGTTTTTCACGTAAAGTGTTGTGATCCTTTCGCTCGTTATAATGCGTGCGTATGGTCTGAAAAGACTGTGTGCGTGATGCAGGAATCCTTACGAGCCGTCAATACTATTGACCAGTCCCTAAACCCTTTCAAACATGTATACGCTTCCAGACGCCTCTACGGTAGACGCTTTTTGAAAACATTTTGAGCAATTTCCCCTTTTTGCCACAATGTTTTCACCTCTTTTCAGAAATTACACTTTCATATTTAAAGTTTTCCGATATTTTTAAATATGTGGGAAAGGATTAAATAACCATGACAGTATCACACTATTGACTTTTTTATTACGGCTAGGTGAGGCAGCACGTACCTGGTTCGTGCTAACGTGCGCTGATTGGATGGGAGTGGATAATCGAATAAAAAAGGGTGTGGATACAAATCCCTTATTGACGATAACTGTTAATCAATGCACAACCGGTGCACTGGTCGAGGAGGAACCTGTACTACTGACTAGTAAGCTAACTCGGATATTAACTCAATTGATAAAGGCATCTATTTTCCGGCAATAAAGGTCGAGATATAAACGTGTGTGCTTTCGACAGTTAAAGGGGGTTATCAATACTTTCGCGAAATTTAGCAGAAACAATGTTTGTCCTCGAAGACAGTTACAAAGCTGTAAACATTTCAGTCATTTCGGTTATTGATGAGCGTGCTTTCGGAACATATATGGCTGTGCTAACAAATAACTTATTAAACAGGGGTTTTCGTTTTTCGGAACATATGACTGTGCCTTTTTCTATCAAAAACTAACTTATTAAACAGGGTTTTTCTTTTTTCCTATGGCTGTGCCTTTTTCTACTAACAAATAACTTATTCAACAGGGTTTTTCGTTTTTCGGAACATACATGGCTGTGCCTTTTTCTATTAAAAAATAACTTATTAAACAGGGTGTTTCTATGGCTATGCCTTTTTCTATTAACAAATAACTTATTAAACAGGGTTTTTCGTTTTTCGGAACATATATGGCTGTGCCTTTTTGCTACTAACAAATAACTTATTAAACAGGGTTTTTCGTATTTTCGGAACATATATGGCTATGCCTTTTTGCTACTAACAAATAACTTATTAAACAGGGTTTTTCGTATTTTCGGAACATATATGGCTGTGCCTTTTTTTACTAACAAATAACTTATTCAACAGGGTTTTTCGTATTTTCGGAACATATATGGCTATGCCTTTTTTTACTAACAAATAACTTATTCAACAGGGTTTTACGTTTTTCGGAACATATATGGCTGTGCCTTTTTCTACTAACAAATAACTTATTCAACTTGGTTTTTCGTAAGCGCCTGCATGGGTAGCACGGGATATTGGTGAGTTATTTGTTTCACTTCTTGTGTATGGGCGGTATAAGTTCGTACTATATAGAGACTCGCCGTCTGGTATTTGCATATAGGTTTTTGTATTTTAATGTAAACGTAGAGAGAAGACATTCATGCGTAAACTTTTAATCCTTTCCCGCTTGCAGACGCATTTGACGCATTATCAGCAGACGACTTTCGGAAACATTTCGGCCAAAGGAGAAATTGCCCATGATGAGCAATTTCTCCTTTGGCCACAATGTGTTCTACTTTAATTTACAATTAAGCTATTTTTTATTGAGATTTTTCAGGTTTTTGTCACTATGTTTTCAAAGTCGTCTGCTGCAGATTTGTTGTATCGAGGGCTTGGTGTGAAAACTAAACATCTCTTTTGAAAACCCTGGTTTAGGGCTAATTTTGACCCCTTTGTAAACAGAACGAGCAATGGCACCTAACTTTCCATTGTTTACCAAGAAAAATGATTTAACGCTTATAAAGAATTTATGGTAAGGTGATTAACCTTGGCAAAAAAATACCAATTTTAGTTACAACTGTTTCACGCCAAGCCCTCGGTATGTGGAAAAGGGTAAACACCTGGTACAGTCCTGAGTCAGCTGATTAATCGTATTTTTGTAATCGAACCTTAACATGCCGGCATAAATGTAATACATGTAGTTTGTTTATGTTCTAGAAGTTATATACATATATTTTTGAAAAAGTAGGAATAATGAAGTCGATGTTTGTGCAATTCCAAGTATAAATGTTATTGCCAGGTACATATAGCTACTCCATTTGCACAAATGATGTAATAGTTTATATACTTTTAAGCGCTAGTATGTTTAAACTAGCAGATATTTCATATATGGAAAATGACAGAAGTGTAAAATATTGTGAGCAGTAAAGGTTTGTGGAAAGAAACGAAATAGCTCACAACGAGCAATTTCTTAATTGTCCCACTCCATTCGGTAGGTAAAAGAGAAATTGCTCAAAAATAGCAATTTCTCATTTTCCACGTTTAAATCTGAATATATGAATTATTTTGTCAACAATTTTCAACTTAACAATTAAACAGGTTTTTTCGTCTACGGATATGACGTTTTGTATGGTTACACTAAATCTGCTCTACATAAACAATTTAACAGGTTTTCCGTCTACAGATATGACGTGTTGTGAGGTTACGCTAAACCTGCTCTACATAAACAATTTAACAGGTGTTCCGTCTACAGATATGACGTGTTGTGAGGTTACACTAAACCTGCTCTATAGAGTTTGGTTTAACGCAATTTTCAACATTTATCAGTTATATTACGGCGACCATTTATTTTACCCATGTTTTTCCTGGCTTTCACAAACAAGTTCTCCACACAACAGTCATTCCAAGCAATTGGATGCTTTTCCACATTCACTTTTAGCCCATTCATGGAAGACAAATGACGCTGGTCGTTTTGGCTTTTGTCAAACATCGGAAAGAACGTATGCCGAACTGAGGTCACAACTCACAACCCATTGATTGATAGCCGACTGAGCTACCGGTGCTCGGCATACTCTAAATACTTTATGATGCCACATTGTTATACTTTTAGGATCCCAAAAGTCACATCTGATACTAAAACTTGGCGACCCTAACGATGCGTACCAGACGACAATTAAAGTGCGGGTTACTGACATCTACCAGCATTATATAGTAATTCCTCTTATAGTCACCGTGAGTAGAACTACTCCTGATATATCTTAGTTTGGTTTAACCCTTCCCACATACAACAAATCTACAGCAAACACATTTAGGCAACACAATTAGAAATAACACTAATAAAACCGATTCTATAATTATTGAATAGAGTTGAATATGATGAGACAAAATGAAAAATTGCTAAATATGAACAATTTCTCTTGTTGTCAAAATGCTTTCTTATCTTTCGCAGAGGCGTCAGAAAGCGTCTTTATATGAGAAAGGGTTAATCATATTGAATTGCCAAAATAACATGTACTTTTTACAAACATATTTCTTTATACTCAGTAAAACAATGACATAGACGCAAAGGGGTCTCCATCAATATCTCTTTACCCCAGACAGGACAATCCCTTTAATTTGATGTAGGCAATGTATGTATAAAAGTTGACACTTATACTGCCTTTCGATAGAGCTATAGTGTATTGCGACGTTGTAGAGTGTTCGCCTTCGGATAAAAGGCCAAAGGTTTGAGCCCTGGTCGGGTCGGATGTTTTAGGTCTGTTACATTACAGTGTTTTTATGTCTTTTATTACATTATATATTTAATGTATGGACCATAGTTTAATGTTTATGAAAACATGTATTCCTTTCTAGCCTTGAAAATGTTCTTTTGTTTGACAATTACAGGAACAGACCAAACATATGTTTTACTGATTAATTAGATAACTAATAAAAAAGACATAGAACGATTCCCCTGTAAGAGTTATGTTATTCCCTTAAATAGGTAACACATCAATACGATGGAGATAAATAGGTTACACATAAATACCATGGAGCAACATTTTTCTTATCAAGCTGAAATAGGCAACACATCAATACGATGGAGCTCACTTGTTCTTATCAAGCTTAAATAGGTAACACATCAATACCATGGAGCTCACTTGTTCCTACCAAGCTTAAATAGGTTACACATCAATACAGCGGAACTCACTTGTTCCTACCAAGCTTAAATAGGTAACACATCAATACGATGGAGCTCAATTGTCCCTATCTAGCTTAAAAAGGTAAAACATCAATTCAATGGAGCTAAATTGAGCTTACCAAGCTTAAATAGGTAACACATCAATACGATGGAGCTCAATTGTTCTTACCAAGCTTAAATAGATAACACATCAATACATTGGAGCTCACTTGTTCCTACCAAGCTTAAAATGGGTATCACATCAATACGATGGAGCTCAATTGTTCTTACCAAGCTTAAATAGGTAACACATCAATGCAGGGGAGCTCAAGTGTCCCTATCTAGCTTAAAATGGGTAACACATCAATACGATGGAGCTAAATTGTTCTTACCAAGCTTAAAATGGTTCCATTGTCCATATCTAGCTTAAATTGGGTAACACATCAATACGATGGAGCTCACTTGTTCTTACCAAGCTTAAATAGGTAACACATCAATACATTGGAGCTCACTTGTTCTTACCAAGCTTAAATAGGTAACACATCAATACATTGGAGCTCAATTGTTCTTACCAAGCTTAAATAGGTAACACGTCAATTCGATGGAGCTAAATTATTCTTACCAAGCTTTAATAGGTAACACATAAAAACGAATACGCTCAATTGTTCTTACCAAGCTTAAATAGGTAACACATCACTACGATGGAGCTAAATTTCTATACCAAGCTTAAATACGTAACAAAACAATACGTTATATATTTTGGATGAAAACAAATTCTATATTTATTTATACATATTTTCTTACCTCTATATCCGAGACAGACGGCAATAAACGCCACTTATGATTTCAAATGATTGATTTATTTGAATCTTGGAGTGACGTCCCTTTTGGAAAGACTTTAATTTCGTTAGGTCCATAAACTTTCGAAGTTTAAAATACTTTTTGGATGTGAATCGGACTATAAACTGTGTTTTAAGGAGTTAATATGCTGCTGCTTATCGGTACGACTCTTCTATAACTTTTGAAAATGTGTAATTGTGTTTTTGAAGATTGTACATTGTTTCACATGGGTGGGGTATGCGATAGAGATAAAGTTTAAATCTCCCACCCTTCATCAAAACAGAAGTCGTCACGCTTGACTACTCCAAATAGTGATATTAACGGTAAAAAACAGTCATAAGCAATAGGAACCGCGAATGAAAAGCGCTCACTATCTATAATACCATGGCTAGCGGGTACGACTGTAACAATAGCGTATTTCAATCGCCAAACAGCACGGCGTTTGAAAATGGGCTCATTTCACCATCTGATCCATCAATGCCAAGGACACCATACGCCGTCCAAGTAGATGCTAGCCCTATACAGGATAACGCCGACTCTGAATACCAAACCTTAGTTGCTTCCTCAAGTAATTACAGAAACGACACACTAAGCCAAATACAACTCGACGTATCTATCGCCGAAGTTCCGGAAGAAAATTACGACAACAGTGTATACGCCAGTCAACCAATATGCAATCAGCAGTTCTTTTACATGTTAGATGAGGTTCTAGAAAATCAACCTAAAGATCTTTACATCGAAAAACTAGCCTCACTTACTAAAAGAAATGATGACGACATATGTCTATACAGAAACATTCTGTTCAAAAGAGCAAGAGACAGCAGTCAGTGTCCACAAGGCTGTCTTATCCAGAGACGAACTACGAAATCCGAGGAAAGTTACCGCAGATTCGCGAGTGATTGCTACGTTATATACGAATTTATAAAAAATAAAGACCCAAAAACCTTGAATGATATTCTCGTAAAACGAAGAACTACGACAAAGAACAACTCTAATAATGACACGTTAAATGATTCGAACGAAATATCGCAGCAACAAGGTAACGCTCAAATGAGATCAGACATACAACTGTTATTGCAAGATATGAAATACTTAAAAGAGGAAAATAAAACGCTGCAAAAAGACTTGTTTATTACACAATCTGCGCACTGCGAAACGAAAAGAGCAATTTCCACAATGATACTGGAAGACAAGAGATTGCGATCAATAGACAAAGAGAAAATAGCTTCATTACATAGAGAAATTGAACACCTAAAAGCTGTGATGAACGAAATAAGAAGCAATAAGACCAATCATAATGATAATTCAGAACAAGTCATACACATCTCAAATACAACAAGAGACACATACGCTGACGTAGCGAGATCATCTAAATCTACTCCCGAGCGTAATCTGACCACTACATCGAACATGAAAAAGAGTACACCTTACTTAACTCGGTCATCCGCACAAGATAATCAAATATCGTATCACAGAAACAAAAGCAACCACGCTGAAACATACGAGAAAATATCTTCAGTTGAAAACAACGTAGAACGTAAAGACAATGTCCATAACAGTTATAGTACGAGTAACATACCAGTTATAGTCACCAATTACAACTCTACTCAAGATACTTCGTCCGTAAGGTATACATACGAAGAAAACGACTACAATGAAACCGAATACTATGAACAAGAAAGACAAAATCAGTGTTATGAGGCAGTCTTTAATAGCGCAAATGATCGTGATATAAACAATCATGAAACTGGAAAGCTTAGTGAGTGCAATGAAGCAATCTTCGAAAGCGTCAAATCACGCCGCACACGGAGATATTACGTTGGTGGTATATCGATTTCATCTAACAAAGAAGGTCTTATCGAATACATGAAAGCTGGAAACATAGAACCTGTGTCCGTCAAACTTATAGATACTCATCGGGGAGTACTTGCTGCAAAAATATCCGTCGCTCTATCAGACGCGGAAGTAATTGAAAACAAAAGGTTTTGGCCAAGGAGGATCTATTGTAGACGCTGGTATTCCGAAAACAATTGGCAATCAAAATTCTGTCATAACAGTTATAACGATCAGAATGAGAACTCAAATCAACCAGAAAAATGATTTACATTTACTTACTAATAGTAGTTTTGACTATTACGAATAATCATCCATATCCTACAATGAAAATGAAAGAAACACTTAAAAGAGATATTAAATCGACATGCCAAATACTAACCTGGAATGTACGGGGTATCATGTCGAGCGCAGGATCTTTAGGATATTTGCTAGACAAATACAACATTGATATTGCATGCATCAGCGAACACAAACTGAAACCATATTGTTCATCCTTTCTTAGTTCAATCCACTCAGGCTTTATGTCATATACAAACTGTGAGATTATGGGAAACGATCACACATATGGAAAGGGAGGAGTCAGCATACTTATTAAGAAATCACTAAGCTTCTCAGTTGATTTGATAGACACCGCTTCGAATAGTCGCATTGTCGGCATTAAGCTCAGTGGGGTCAATACTATTCCAATGTACATATTCAGTGTATATATGCCATCGATCAACTATAGTAATTCAGACTTTATTGAATGCATAGACACGCTACAAGGATTACACGACTTATACTCGCATGAAGGACTAGTGATGTTTTGTGGTGACATGAATGTCGATATAACAACCCAATCCAACCTCAGTAATAGACAATCAGCATTCTTATCTTTCCTACAAACTAACAGTCTAAAGTGGGTAGAAAACCGAGGTGTTCCATATACATTTAAAGTTACAAAGAGAACACTAGATTACATAGTAGTTAGCGACTGCCATGTGGAGTTAATCGCTGACAGTGTTATACTGGAGGATATGTGTTGTGACGTATCCGATCACCTGCCTATGTTGACTAAATGCAGTATACCAACTCAAAATATTCATTTACCATCTCACGATAACATCGCCTGGAGTAAATGTTCAAACGACATCCTTCTTACATATATGGTGAGCTTACAGAATGATCTATCAACGTTGGATATAGATGACCTTCCCTGTTCAATCCAAACTATTGAACTTGTCTTAAGCCACATAGTAACTTGTATACAAAAAAGCGCCGATTGTATATTACCTAAACATAAAGATAACATCTACACCAAACCGTATTGGAATGAATGTGTTAAAACAGCACACAGAAAACAAAAACTCGAAAGACACAAATGGATTTCACAAAATAAACCTAGAGGCATGGATAATATATTTTATGCATCGTATAAACAAGCTAAACATAACTTCAGAAGAATTCAAAGACATGCGATAGAGCATATAAACCAACAGTTCTACACTAAACTGCACGAATCTGCTGAAATAGACAGTACATTATTTTGGAAACATGTGAGATCAAGACGTAAAAAACCATTTCATCTCACAAGTTCATTAAAAAAAGACGGAGTTACAATCAGAGACCCGATCGACATAGCTGACGCTTTTAGTGACTATTACGCCGATGTATTTCAACCGAAAGACTTACCAAACTACAACAAAGAACACTTACAAACGCTAAACGAGAACGTTCATGAGTTCATTAATTCAAACGATTTCTCAGACGATCCTATATTAACACGTGACATCACAATAGATGAGTTACAGCAAAGCATAAAACACTTAAATAAAGGAAAAGCGTCAGGTCCCGACAACGTTAAAGCTGAACATATTATATATGGAGGTGACACACTACATACATATTTGCTCAAACTGTTTCGATTCATGATGTACACGTCATACGTACCAAATTTGTTCAAAAAGGGCATAATAGTCCCTATCCATAAGGATGGAAAATCAACCTCAGACACAAGCGGTTATCGACCAATCACATTATTGTCGGTCATATACAAACTGTTTGAAAGAATTCTTCATGATCGATTAAGTAAATGGAACTCTTACAACAACAACACAATACCTAACGCTCAACAACAAGCTTACCAAAAATTGCTCGGACCAACCACAGCGTCATTTAACCTGCAAGAAACAGTTCTTAATTGTGTTGAATTAAATTCTTCAGTGTACGCAGCATTCCTAGATACCGCGGGTGCTTTCGATAACGTCCGCCACTCCGCATTATTTTTCAAAATGAGACAGATCGGTATCAGAGGCAAATTCCTGAGACTTTTGATAAATTCTCACGAAGGACTTAAAGCTTCTGTATTAGTGAACTGTATATACTCAAAGCCGTTCAATATACTACAAGGCGTCCGACAAGGAGGGATTATGTCGAGCTGGAGTTACCTCCTCTTCATAAATGATCTCTTAAATCAACTAGAAACTATCAACAGTTTAACTGTTGGGAATATCAATTGTGGAAACCCAACACTAGCAGACGATTTAGCTCTTCTCTGTCCAAATCTTACATCACTTGAGAATCAGCTTCAAATTGTATGTAATTATGCAAACAATTGGGGATACTGCTTCAACACGGCAAAGTGTAAATTTATAGTTTTCGGTAAACAAAACACATCAGTAAACTCTGCCAAATTCGGAAATTCTAGTATAGAAAAATGCGAAACAGTGACACACGTTGGAATTGCTTTAAATCGGCTTCTTAACAGTTCTGATGCAGTCACTGTCCGAGTAAGGAAAGGTTATGCTTCAATGCACTCGTTACTAGCATTAAGAAATCAAGGACACGTTAACCCGACTGTAATGAGTTCACTTATACAAACTATCTCGATCTCATCAGCGTTATACGGATGTGAATTATGGCACAACATGTTACCCAAAGACGTTCAAAATGTCGAAAAACTATGGCGATCATGCGCCAAAAAATCTCAATACCTACCAGTGAGAACCAGAACGGATATGGCATTAAGTCTACTTGGATGGCATCCTATTGAAAGTGAAATTGATAAACGAAAACTTACCTTTCTTCAACGACTTTGTAATATGCCTTCCAAAAACCTCTCAAAGCAACTTTTCTTATATCGTCTTAACCTGTACTTTACTAAACAGTGTAAAAACCAGTACGGTTTCATTCCTGATATCTACAGAATACTAAAAAAGTATACACTCTCCAAATACCTTACCACTTACCAACAACATAACTACTTCCCGGAGAAACGTTCATGGAAAAACATTGTGCAAAAAGCAATTGGAAAAACATTCGAAATATCTTGGAAAGAGAGAACTCAACAAGACATTGACTTTGATCGGTTTTGTAGTGTACACGATGCAGTACAGCCTTCTTTATTCTGGAAATGCGCAAACACGAACCAAACTATAAAACACGCGATCACCGCTGTGGAACTATTAACGTGTAGCAAATATAAAAAAGTAGAATCTAGCCTTTGCAATTATTGTGAATCAATCGTCATTGATGTAAGAGTGCACATGATATCTGACTGCTCTCGATTTTCGAGATTACGAGACAATTTCATCAACAATATCGAACAGCACTGCTCAGAAGACTTATCCATATTTTTAAGAACATTCGTGTCTCGAAGCGAGGCGTTTGCTAGACATTTATTAAATACCAAATTACCTGCAGTTTTCGGCACGGACAACACTAAGCAGACTGTGTATATACAGTTATGTATTCAGTACATACACAGAGTGCTTAAAGGATCAGAGGTCACATGCGAAAGCGGCGGACAAATTGATGATTAATAATAGCCAAATATT
>JAUELF010211916.1:0-10370 GCA_031471495.1 Clinocardium nuttallii
AGTTAATTTGTATTTTTCTGCATTTTTTGCTGTTATAGAAATTCAGATGCCTGTGATTAAATATAGTTGAAAACACTGGCAAAAGGAGAAATTTGCTCATTATGAGCAATTTCTCCTTTTGTCACAATGATTTCAAAAGTTCTCTGCTGCAGAGGCGTCAGAAATCGTGGGAAAGGTTTAGTGCATGCTTTTGGCTTAGTAATATCATATAGAGAAGGGTCAACATCAGGATTAACAGTGAGTATATCGGGTAATAAACCATTGTTATTTCTCAAAGAAAACCAACCGAAAATCATGTATTAAGTTTTACTTGATGTCGTAAACAACGAATCAAGACAATGCAATCGGAACATCTCGAGAATTTCCGTCATCCAGCATGAAGCATTTATCACCAAACTATTCCGATTGTAGAACATGATGACATGTTCAGCAAGTTTTACGACATACAATTTGCTTTTAAAGGTTGTTATGTGAACTGAACCCTTACCGACACACAGTTACATTTTGTCCAATCCACAGCAGATTACAAGTTGAACATTTTGTGACAAAAGGTAATTGTTCATAACGAGAAATATGTCCCTGTGCCATAATGTTTTAAACTCAATTCATTGAAGATGCATTCCTTTATAGAGAGTCTCCATGGTTTTTCTTAACTAATTACAAAGTCTTGTATTGCAGACATGTATGTGGGAAAAGATTTTACTGTTATCATGATGCATTTCAATGTTCAAGGTTGTAATAAAAAATATCAAGTTTAGTTTCTAGTTCATGTAGCAGGTCATTTCGTTACCTCACCGCTCGAAACAGCACACTTTTAGTCAAACTAGAACAGATACATAAATACGCATTTATGTCTCTGACTATACCTAGTTTGTATGTCATATCACTGTATTAGACAAATCGCAACTGTTTGGAAACCGATGATCGTAACCATCAGTCTTCCAGGCTACTGGCAAGCTTAACAAGGAAGATGTTAACCATTTCTAACATTTTGAAGGTTCTTTAGCAGATGACTTTTTAGCTCGTCTATTTTTCGAAGAAAAGAAGTAGGGCTATTGTGATACCCTTGACGTCTGCGACATCGGCGTCGTCTGCGTCATAACATAACTTTAACATTACCTCACAACTCAAAAACAGTTACATATTTTCAAATGAAACTTGGTACACACGTTCTTGAGTACCAAACGCAAGTCTTGCTAGCCACCCTGACACTGGTGCGACATTTGTTCACGCAATGCCACGCAATGCGTCGTGCCAATGAGTGAAGTCTTCGTGAACGAGCGTGAGGAGTGTGTGAAGGGTGCAGGGTGCGTGCCGCATGAATTTTGAAATTTTCAAAAAATCGGCACGCATCAATTTCTTACAATGTGCGTGCCACTCGCGTGAACCATGCGTGAAGACTACGGGAACTCGGCGCGAACACTGCCGACCGGTGCGTGTCAATGCGTGCCATGGGAATCCACTACACGCCATGCCACGCATTGATCACGAACTGTCACGTTGTGGGCGCGCAAGTTTGAGCGCGGCGCGGACTGGTCGTTAGGGTTTTGTTACGAGTTGTTCACATGATCATGGCATGCCCAGTTCACGCATAGCACGAACTGCTCACAAAGTGTTCATGCATAGTTCACGACCAATGACAGACGACGGCGCTCACGTCACACGTATACAAGCGGGCCCATCGTTAATTAGGTTCAGGCAGTCCGGCTCTGTTCTCCTCTACAGCATCATGCAGTACAGTTCTTCCATGTTCCTCCATCTGAGGCACCACCCTCTGCCCCAACATCAACATACAAGAAAGCATACCCAGCATCTGCAACTGCCATGAGCACAATGCTGTTGAAGCCCTTGTAATTATAATAGAACAAGCCTCCTTTGGGTGGCTTCTTCATAGCAACATGCTTGCCGTCCAGTGCCCCCAGACAGTTGTGGTAGTTCCATCTGGAGCTGAACTTCTCAGCAACCTCCTTCCACTCCTCTTAAGTTTTGGGGGCAGCTGAGCACTTCGTCCTTGTAGACCTCAATGATGGCTTGCAGATTGTACTTCCTTCAACTCAGAAGCTGTTCTGTAGACTTTCATAGGAATTTCCAGTGGCCAAGAAGCTGAGGTTGGCAGCCAGCTTGAGTCCAATTCCAATTTCAAGCGGTCGTCTAAATGGTGTGGTCTGTTTTTGAAGGTTAGGGGCCAACTTCTCAACCATCTTTTGGAACAGGTCAGGTGTAATTCTCAGGTAATTCCTGTAACCTATGGGATCTTCCTTGTGGGAGTTCTGTAAATAGCTGATCATAATGTTCGAAATCATATATTCAAGTCAACCATTTCCTAACCCACACTGTCCTTACTTTCCTTGTAGGGGTCGTCTCTTCTTCCTTCTCATGCTCTTCCTCTTGCTGCATTTTCTCCAGTTCTTCAAGAAGTAGTAGTCCTGCAGCTGTTAGATAAAGACAGTTTTTCCATTCTGGAATAGCAGTGTCTCTAGTATTCTGCATCATGTATCATCCACAGCGGGTCGAGGAATGAAGTTAAAAGGACAAAGCGTGACCGAAACTTGCCCCGACGACTTCACGCATGCGCGAAGTCGTCGGGGCAATGCGTTGCGATGCGGAAAGACAGCGGGAACTATGCGTGTCGTGCGTGACACTGCGGGATAATGCGATACGGTAGACGTAAACAGTTGCCTCTTTATTTGGCATATATGTTGACTAACCCTTAAAGTATCATGTAAGTTTGTATCATTTGACCTTTTTCTTCTATGCCGCCAATGGGCAATGGTGTTTCACATAAACTTCTGTTTCCAATAGTGAAATAATATTTCTACTGATTTGAATTTGTTTCTACTGTTGTTTTTTTTACAGCAGCTACAATATCATGAACTAGTAGTGCAGTTACAGACTGGGCTAAAGCTGCAGATCTGTGGGCAAAAGAAAGAAACATGCTCCTTGTACACCTCGATATGGTCAGAGCCCTGCTGTACGACCTTTACCCCGACCTTGACCACGACCCTCACCTCGACGCTCATTCCGACCTTCACTCAGACACCCAGAACAGTCTCCTGTAGGTGATGCAATACTACTGTTTGCTGAGAAATAAACTGTAACATATAAGAGACTGTTTATACAACCTTTGAAGCATCAAAGGTTCATCATCCATCATCCGAAGGAATACACAATTGAATGTGCTGAGTGTACGTACTTATTTGCAGAGATGTGCAGGTATGTGGGTACACATGCTCATCTTAACCATTGATGTGTCATATAGCCAGGTTCCCTCTCGGCCATGTTCGCTTGAAAAAGTGCTTGCACTTCAAAACTCTGGGAATATACTAATGGTGTCAGATTAATGTGCTTAATGTAAATTTAAGAGAAGTCAACCATTTGGACCAATAGTGGATGTTAAGTAAATGATTATCTGTCTGTATTGTTCAAAAGAGTTTGAGTTGTATTTATAAAGGATAGAGGTTATATGATAGATTTCATTTTGATCCCTAAAAATAAAAAAATAACCTGTAAATATCCTTCAAAAGTTCTTGAATTTCATCTTGAAAATTGAGTGGGAACCTTGCATGACTTATGCCGGAAGCCAGTTCTGAAAATTGACTGTTGTTGTTGCAATTGTACATGCAGGATTTAATTGATGAAATCCCTGAGGGTTTCAAAGACATTGTACAGATGAAATTATTGTCACTTCTTTCCTACAAACAACACATCTACAGCAAAAGACTTTGAAAACAAATTGACAAAAAGGTGGAAAAAACAGAAAGCGTCTATATGTGGGAGAGGGTTACAACTAGTTAGTTGTGTCCATGTTCTGTTAATGGGATTGTTTGTATAACATATATTGATTTGAAAATTACCTTACTTTCACTATGTTTAAACCTTTCCCAAATACAACAAATATGTATCAGATGACTAAAAAGTAAAAACCAGTAGCAAAAATTATTGAAAATCTCAATAAATGAAAGTATTACTTTTAAGTTGAATCAATATGAACACGTTCTCCTTTTGCCAGTGTATCCAAAAGATTGTTTGCTGCGGAGGCGCCTGTACAGTCTACAGTACAGTGGCAGTAATCTG
Source organism: Clinocardium nuttallii (assembly GCA_031471495.1). Lineage (NCBI taxonomy): Eukaryota > Metazoa > Mollusca > Bivalvia > Cardiida > Cardiidae > Clinocardium > Clinocardium nuttallii. The sequence continues at coordinate 4,075 of JAUELF010211916.1, forward strand.
CTAACTTCTGAGCAAGAACTAAAACCCTTATCACAGCATGTAGCTAATTAGAAGTGTCCTGTATTACGGTACACTATTGACCACAGCAATTGATAGCCCCAATAAATACTCGGTCTGTTTCCTGCCTGCACATGTGTTACTTACTATTCACATGTTCTTGTATTTTCAGTTCAGTGTCTGTGAATTCAGGTGTTGTTGTATCACTGTGCACAGTGCATGGACATCATTATTAATGCCGATTAAAATCTATTATGTTATTGTTATTGTTATAGAACATTAATACATTTTAAGTTGATAGAAAGTTACATTTATTGTGTTCAGTACTTTAAATGCCGCATAGTGTGGATATTTTAATTAATAACATGGGCTTCTTTATAGGTGGTAAATTAACAACATGGGCTTCTTTATAGGTGGTAAATTAACAACATGGGCTTCTTTATAGGTGGTAAATTAACAACAGGACTTCTTTATAGGTGGTAAATTAACAACACGGGCTTCTTTATATGTGGTAAATTAACAACACGGGCTTCTTTATAGGTGGTAAATTAACAACATGGGCTTCTTTATAGGTGGTAAATGAACAACATGGGCTTCTTTATAGGTGGTAAATTAACAACATGGGCTTCTTTATAGGTGGTAAATTAACAACACGGGCTTCTTTATAGGTCGTAAATTAACAACAGGGCTTCTTTATAGGTGGTAAGTTTGTTTTTCTCATTTATTGAAATATAAAACGTTACAGTCATTCACATTTACAATTAGAAAAAATAAATAATTATAATTATTAACTCCACACCACAGAAGGGTTCTAGGATAAAACGGCAAATGACATCCACACCATAATCAAAACTGAATAAAAGAGTATGAAAATTACTGTGAACACCTGTACATTGTACATGTCTTGAGAGTTGAACACAAGCTTAAATATTAACCCTTTCCTTCATACAACAATTCTGCAGCAGACGGCTTTGAACATATTTTGTTTAAAATCAGAAGATCTGTATAATTAAATGGATAACCTATGACTAAAAGTGGAAAACATTGTGGCATAGGGAGAAATTGCAATTTCTTTTTTTGTCACTATGTTTTCAATAAGCCGTCTGCTGCAGAGGCGTCGGAAAGCGTCTATATGAGGGAATGGGTTAAACTAATTCAATGTTGACTTATACCAGTCTTTATATTCTGATTATGATAAAGCAATTCAACATCAATGTGGTCATATTAACCCTTTCCTACAAACAGCATATTCGCAGAAAACAACTTACTCGTGATGAGCTATTGTTGCTTTTGTCACCATGTTTTTAACTAGAGTCTTGTCACATTCGTTTCATCTTCGGTTATATATAATAAATTGTAACATACAACTTAATTGAATTGATAATACACGAACGGTTGAGACATAGGCAGCGTTAATCGACTATGTGTCATAAAGCCTCTTGTAAAACAGTACAAAATATACAGAGATAATACACATTCTAAATGACGATGAATAATCTTTGCTAAGGTATCGCTCCTTAATATCATTTGGCCTCCATTTCACCTCAAAACGACAAGAGTTGATGGATTTTATTAGGATTGTGTCAATGCATTTTTATTAAAAGTAAAACCAGTTGCCCATTAAAAACTGTTATAAAACATTGTGCACTCGTATTAACCGCTATAAATTCAATCACTGGCAGAGTTAATTTATTCACAGGTGTTTTTATTCTGGGGAAAAATTATCAACAGTACCCACTATTTAGCTTATAAAAGTGATTTGATAGTTAAAAGGTGTATAGCATTCTGAAAAAGTTGTCAAGTGGTGTGGATGATTAAATAAAGTGACGATTTGTTGAACAGTTTTGAACGCGCACGTACTTCACAGTTTCTGGTAAGTTTTTGTTTCAAGGGCTATTCAGTCTTGGAATTTGCTATTACACCAGGGACGATTCGGATCTTGTTGTGATAAGTCATACAGTTGTAACTGCAATTAATTAGACACATTTGCATCGTTGTTGATACTTTGTTTATTTCTATGGGTACTTAATTGCTAATTAATTGTTCATGCAATTCAAGCATCTAACAGAGCAGCGCAACTTGTTTTTCGTTTTTTTCACCTTGCATACCACACTCAGTAGCCATAGCTCTCATTAGAGTAATAATGCTATGAACTTCTAGAGGTTTGAGTATATATAATTTGTTAGAACCACACTTTCTTTCATAAATCTATTGCTAAAAACAAAAAGGGGGAATCGGACTCATACAATTTAGCAGGTCTGTATTGCGCAAACATTTTATATGCATATACTTGAGAAGTTTCGTGACTTGCATGCTTAGGGTAAACAGCACGTTTCTTTTCATTGTACTCGATATACTCCCTTTTCAACGAATCACCATACTTAGACCAATCTTGGTAGAAGGTCATCCAAGCAACATTTGTGCCGAATCTTCTTTTAATCGGGCCAGCACTTTTGGACAAGTAGGGGATTTTTAAGTTTCTAAAATGCACATATAAGGAAAACATGCTACGCCCCCTGGCGGCCATGTTTTTCAACGGATTAGAATATTTTGAATAGTCTTTGTAAAGGGTCCCCGAAGGAACATTTGTGCAAAAGAAATTTCAAGTCAGAGCAATACTTTTGGACAAGAAGATTTTAAATGTTTGCAATTTTCCCCTTTTTCTGAATCCGCAGCATCCAAAGGTCTACATGAATTTCATTATATGAAAAACTTTGAAAGAGGTTTACATAAGAAACATTCCTGTTAGTTCTTTTTGAAATCAGTCAAAAGGTTTAGGAGGAGAAGTCGTTTGTAGGAAAAAGTGAACAGACAGACATACAGACAGACAAGACAGACATACAGACAGACATGTTAAATGGAGAAGGGTGGATCAAATCGATGACGAAGGATATGTTGTTAGATTTGAAAGATTCCATCTTACAAAGTGTTACAAGATATAATGAAGTTAGTTATAGAATGGAAGCTATGAGACAGCACACGTACATGTAAAAAGCGTAAAAGAGAATTACAGGCATTACGAACTGACTTACAAGATCCAGGGATCACTACATGATATCGATTACCCATAGAGTAACCCGATTGATTACATATTGAAGCAAGTGATTGTCAAATTCACTTCGAAGTTTTTAAAAATGAAATAATGAAAAATAAACACAAATTGTCGAGAAGTGGAAGTTTAATTTTAAAAACGAAGGTTTGACTAGTATAAACCTAAAGGTTTTGATGTCATGTGATTGTCAAATTCATTTCGCGAAGTTTTAAAACATGAAATAATGAAGAATAAACACAAATTGTCAGGAACTGGATTTTTTAAAAAAAAATGACGGCTTGACTAGTATAAACCCAGAGGTGTTGATGCCAGTGAAGAGAAAAATGAAAGATGAAGTAGCAGAAGCATGTTTACGAAATGTCAAAATAATATCTCCACTGGCTAGAGATGCCTAGCCTGCAAGGGTAGAAGCGCCCAAATAAACATAATAACATATAAAGGATCATTATAGACAATATATTTTTTATTGTGAGTAATCACAAAAGATCACCCAGCAACTTGTTTTCATGTGTGCTAAGAAGGGTAGCTAGCCTAATTACCTGATAGAAGTGTTTTTAATCAATCTAAATGTCCTGAATATTTTGTGTAGGGGGTCACCTGATTCCATCTGGTGGCTGCGTTTATTTTACACTTTTTGTAGGGTCACCACAAGATAATTTCTGTCAAATCATTTTGGAATCATAAAAGCACAGAGATGTCATTTTAAGGTTTAAAGTAATTTTACCTCTTAACTGATGCCGTGTGGCAGCTATATTGTTCAAACAATCACTATAGCTTGGACAAATAATGTAGTTTCACTAAAGGAAGGTGGAAGACAGTGGTGCAGAGGTAGAGCGTCGGCCTCTCGTATTAAAGGTACCTGATTTGAGACCCGTGATGAGCGGGTCTTGACTTTGGGATATTTCCACACAAATGGTGCTAGTACTGGTTTAGTCTCCAGTAAGCAGACATCGAGCGTGATTAATAAAAGCTGAAAACTTGCTTCGCACTCGTTGTAATATAAATAATTTTTAAATTAAAGGAACATTTCTACTAAACTTGAAATCAGCCAAGAACTTTTAAAGTTTTGTAAATTTGCTCCATTTTTTATGCCATCTGGCGGCCATGTTTTATAATCAATGAAGATGGCTTGAATATTTTTTGCAGAGGTTCACTCACGGTCTATTTCTGCAAAATTATCTTTGAATCAAAGTGAATTCAGAAAAGAATTGTATTAAAGTTTTTGGCATGTTCTCCCTTTCTGATTCCACAACAACTTAGTTCTGTATGGAATGTATATCTTTGAACAATTTTGAAAAAGGACCCTCAATTAAGTTTGGTTGAAATAAAATCAATAGGTAAGATAAAGAAGGAGATGTAGTTTTTTAAAGTTGATTTTACCCTGGTGCCACCGGTATGCTCTGTCTAGCCAATCATATTGCTTGAAAACATTTATGTAGATGGTATTTTCCCCCATTTTCTGATGCAACCTGGCTGCCATGTTTTCAACCAATCAGTATGGCTTAAACAATGTTTGTAGAGTGTCACATTAGTAGTAGAGGGTATTTAGGGCCAAAAGTGGTAAATAAAGGAATTAAATCATACAGATATTATTTTTGGTGTGTGCATTCTGTATAATATGTTGAGATCACAACCCGGAATCTACTTAAATCTGCTGGTGCGATTCCTTTATTTTTAGGGTAAAATGATGAAAATTGAAAAAGAACTGGGGATTTCTGGAATCCATTTTACTTCACATTAATTATGTTGGAATATGATAAGCCGATTCAGAAAAAAAGAACTTTAATGACTGGCCATTTCCACCCTTTCCGCACATTCAGGGAGACAGCGGGCCGGACGCCGGATAATGCTTTCAAGATTTACAGTAAAGTATTGATTACAGAAGACTGGTTCGATGCGTCAAAACACGTCATGGATTAACAGGTTACGGTTTTAGTAATGTATTTGCAGTTTAATTGAATCTTTGAAATTGGACCATATAAGGTTAATTGACAAAAACCTATTCAGCATACATTTCTAGTTTACTTGTCAACATATATACATCTAGGACTAGAGAACACGGTGACGGTTGTTGAGACTGCAAATGCAAATACATTATAATTTAAGTCCTAAAATCGCTAGAAGCGCTTCACTTATAAAATAAATAATAACATTGCGGTTATAACTCGTGTGTATGTTGAAATTAACTAATCTCTAATTTGTACATTGAATATATCTATTTCCTAGGTGGGTTGATGGCAAAATATATTTTCCAGCGACATATAAGAATATTCAATACAAAACGCGCCCTGTTTTACAAAAAAAATCCCCATTAGCTGTAAGACCATTAATCTTTAATCTTTGGACGAATTTTTCTTCAACAGTTTCAACTATTTATTTTTCCCTAGATGTATGGCAACATTGCTCGTTAACATTCATTTCTCGCATGTTATTGAAAATCTGCCCGGAAGAGGAAAAGCGTAAAAGAATGTCCATAGTAAAACGTTTAAATATTAAATGAAATAATTTGAAACGTGTTTGAAATCATTGTTTGAAAAGCAGGAATTGCCCATTGTCAGCAGTAGCTTTTATTTTCGAAATATGTTCAATATTCGACTGTTATAGTATCACGGAAAGGGCTCTGCTTTCAAGGGAAGGATGTAGCAATAATTGCTTACAGACGCTTACAGACGCACGTGGAGCAAACGATAATCGAAAACATCGTGACAAAATGTTTATCGTAGGCAAATTTCTACTTTTGCCACAATGGTTTCAACTCCTATCAATAACTAGACGTTTTATTTACAGTGATTTGCACATTGCTCTATATAAATCGACTGTTGTAAACTAGTGGGGTCACATCACGGTCGACGTCACCTAAGAACACTGACATCGAGGTCAATCATAGTTCATAATTTGTTGCAAGTGGAAGGTTTTCGTGATTCGGTCGAACCAATGAAATCGTCGAAAAGGCAGATTATAACCAATCAAAACTCGATGTTGGCGTAGGAATTCAATTGTGGACTGTGGTTGCAGCCGTAATCCGCTCTTTTTCCATAGCAGGCTATGAGTGTTGATTGTTGCGAAAACGCCCCTATCCCAACAACCAATATTACATACATGTGTATTGCATTAAATACGTGTTATTGGAAAAGTGTATGATACCATTGAAAACATCAATATAACACAAGGGTTTAAGAAACTGCAGCCTATATATAATACCATCTACCTTACATTGTCTACTCACATCTATATTTGTGGGGGGGGG
>JAUELF010212012.1:0-14131 GCA_031471495.1 Clinocardium nuttallii
TGCGACTTTGCATGTGCTTTTTATCGTATACAGCTCGCTTCATCAAATAGTGCTATTCACCGCATAGAGCTACCTTGGTGAGCTTTATTCGAAGTAAGCTCTATAGGGTGGGACAAGACTTCACAAAATAGGTTACAGCAGTCAACGGGTTTTCAGTCATACTACATTTGCACCTAATTTATTCCTTTTTTCTTGTTTTTTTTAAATTAGGGCTGTTCAAGAAAATATGTCTCCGGGAGAAGAACGAAAACATACTGATTTTGATTTGGAGGGTGGTTTTTATTTTTCTAATTGGGATGCCCAATGAATAACTAAAATTTGATTGGTGGTACCCAATACATTGCTGGTCGTTACTAACATGTACACAACGCCTAGTATGTTTTGTCTATCTAAACCGACGGCTAGTGTGTTCTCTAAAGAGTTGTAAGCTCAGAACATTAGGCAATGTCATGATATATAAGGATATATATATATTACTTTGTTGCTCATCTGGATGCACAAACCTTACATAGCCCTTAGTCATGCGTAAATACTTAAAATTATATTCCATCATTTTCGTTTCCCTAATAATTTGTAAAACATGAATGGTGAAATGTATTAAGTTGACATATAAATAATTACCGTGCTGAGTAACAATACTTGGTAAGAAATGAAATATTTTGGTCGTTTTATAAGGAAAGAAAATGTGATGATATATCCTTTTAGAAATTTAAATATTACTTAAGGCTAAGTCTTTTTGGCCGAATTTAGGCCTGGTACCACAGCTACATTGTTTTTATAATTACAGTAACTTAGTGCCGATATATCCAAAATAGTATCGAATGGGAACCTTCTACGCCCTTGTATCTGGGGACACTCAGTACGAATGGTAACCTTCTACGCCCTTGTATCTGGGGACACTCATTACGAATGGTAACCTTCTACGCCCTTGTATATGGGGACACTCCGTACGAATGGTAACCTTCTACGCCCTTGTATCTGGGGACACTCAGTACGAATGGTAACCCTATATGCCCTTGTATCTGGGGACACTCAGTACGAATGGCAGCCACAGTCTGAACATTGCTTGAACCGTAATAGTCGGCTTAATAGGTCGCTTAAGCTCCAGCAGGTTGGATTATGTTGGTTTCACCTTATATTTGTATCTCCATTTGAAAAACAGATGTGGAACCAATAAAGTATTTAGATTAAATGGTTTAGTTGGAATTTATCAATTTGATCTAAATGTCTTGGATTGAGACGATAGATTAACACTCATGTTAGCACGCCCGTTTACGCCAACAGTGGAATCACAAATTAAAAAAACAAGTTCACCTGTGTTTTATTTGTTTTAAAAAGTGGTCATGTAACAATCTGGACATTGTAAAGTTATAAGACACATTTAAATATATTACCAATAAGATAATTATGACTAGATAGGGATATATGATGCCATCTTTCTACTTTGATGTCGCTAAGAAAATGTAACCCAGTCGGAAGTCAAGGGTTGTGAGTTGGACACCCAGCTCGGGAATCATTCTTTCACAAATTAGGCAACACATTTGTAGTTGAATTGGCCGCAGTTATATGACTGAAAGAACGGCCTCAAACCACACTCAATCAATTACCAGTGTGCACACAAGTGTACATATATACAGCAATAGCGCATAGGGGAATATGTTTAACATAAAATAACCGAACTAGAATGATAAAACACCAATAAAATACCAAATCATAGACATTTTTACGCTCAGACCCCCAATCTGAATCTAGCACTACTACTAGACGCTTGAGAGAAAACTATTGGATCTACCAACTGCATACCCTCCACCTGGGAGGGATAACAGGGGAGCACGCAGTCTATTTCTCATAGAATGATAAAAAAAAGTCCGATTTAAAAATTTCACGAACGAAGTTTCATAAAATTTAACCATCTTCTGAAATAATTGACTGAATATTATTACCTTCTTTAAAAAGCATTAGCAACTCAACACATAATTAGTTTTCCTTGCAGTGCATTTAATCACAGATCAAATCCTGTAATGGCTATGGAAATGACGCCTCCATGGACTCGTTTTTTCCCTGAGTAATTACGTAAAAGAACTCATGTTATAAAATGCGGGTTATCCAAAAATGCTATCAAAGTGAACACGCGAGTACAACGTATTGTTTCAAGACAGCGGAGAAAACCCTATGTAAAATAAACAAGAAGGTTTGCTCACTACGAACAAGTACTTCAGCCGACGTTGTTGTCATAACTGATCTACAGAAAAGGTTTAAATGTAACATACCGCCAGTAGTCCGTCTATCCTTAACTTGAACGAAAACTTGAGTTAATCCTTTCCCACATGCATACACATTCTGACGCATCTGCAGCAGATGACATTATGGCAAAAGGAGAAATTGTTCACAATGAATATTTTTTTTAGTTTGCCACAATGTCTTCAATTTTGTTCTAAAACTAAGCATTGATAAAAAAGAGTTTTCACATTTTTTTTAAAGTCGCCTGTTAGTAGAGGGTATTTATGAAAAATTAAGGTATTAAAACCTACAGAAATGATTTTTGGCATGAGTCATATATAGCTTCGAACGAGTTCACATACCAGAATCTACTAAAATCTGCTGGTGCGAAATCCCTTTTTTTGTAACCTGTTATTATGACACATATTCATGTCAGTAAAGGTCATATATTGATACAAAAGTCCAAAATGGCCGCTTTTTCTTTCTTCTTTTTCTTAATATTGAGCCTTATGTCGAATTAAATTATGCATATGTATCGTTTTATTCATTACATTTGTACATACATATGCAATAAATTAATTTGTTGTATAAAAAGCCGACTAATTTAGTACATCATTCAAATTGGTCAGTAAAATTATGAAAAAACAAAAAACAGCAAAAGTATCAAAAAACCGAACTAGTTTGTACCCTTATGGATATTGCCAATATGTTTTAAAATGAAAAGTTTAGGAATTCATTTACTATATTTAGTTAATCAACTATTTCCTGTGTGATACTGTTTTCGCAGCTCATCCCTTTGCATGTTGCACACGCAGAGCTGCATTCCAGCCCAACCTTTCGGCAGCTGCAGGCCTTTGTCCGGCAGCCACTCGCGCATGTGCAGCGCACAACTTTCAAAATGTGCATAGGAGCTGGTGATTTTGTCATTGTCATCGGGAATAGTCGACCATCCACAAGTTCCCAGCACCAGTCCAATGGATCAAGTTTGGTTCCGTCCCCTTTCCAATCTTGGACCTGTAGGTAGACCCGCAAACTATGGAATTGTGCTGCATCGCTGGTTGGGGGCAATTGTTTCGGATCTACAAATATTGAACTTTTTGCTACCTTTTCAGAAAATCTACTTGCCCTTAAACTGTCCAATGATTGGCTAAGGTCACCTTTGTACAAGTAAATCATTGCAGTTTCTCCATTTTTCAAAACATCTTCCTTTGAAACATCACTTGGTTGCTTGAGAAATACATAAGCTGCTTGTCTAAATATGCCACTTTTCTCAAAAGCCTTTAATGCGATGCCTTTTCCCAGGCCATACAGTTTGGATGTTGTATCACAGCCAAGAATAGCATGAATAAATAGTATATTTCTGCACATATCCTTTCCCAAATGATTCTGAAGATGATGAATGTCCCAGGAAACATCTGCTTGATTCATTTTATGTCTTGGTTTGAGATACAATGGCATGGATTGGTGTGATGCGTAGTAACAAAGAAGTACAAGCAGGTCTGTATCATGACCTATTAAAACAGTAGGTCTAGACACTGAGCACTGTACAGCCGTAAGGACTATAAGTAGATCAGCATCAGCTTCTGCATGTTCTGTTTTTATACCATTCGTGGACATCTTTTCTGATAACAAGTAAATGAACATTTGTTTGTTTTTAAAGTTAGCTAGAAAAGTGCTCTTCTTGCCTCTAAATGTACTTGAGCCTGTAAACCTTACTTCAGTGCCTATACTTCCAGTGGTGCGTCTAACATGCGTGTTGTCTTTGGTACTTGGCCCATTGTCATATCCGTCAAAAACTACAATCATATTAGAGTGCCTAGACTTCACAAATTGGATGTATGTCTCACAAATTTTGTCATAGGTATGTCCACTTTGCCAGGGAATCCATTGTAACAACATTCCACCATCAATTACATGCCACCATGTTTCTGTAGAATCCGGTATTTGCTGTCCGGGGTTACCATTTGACTTAAGGGCTTTTGCTAAACTTGGCTTGTCTGCTTCTCTCATTTGTCTAGGGGTTTCGAACAATGCTGGTGGGTGTGTGCATAATTCATAAGCGAGCGGTAATTCTGTTTCATCTCTGTCAGTACATCTGTGGGCAGCGCTGACTAATCTTTGAAAAAGCAACTGTGGGTCAATCTTAACAGTCTCCCCATCAATCTTGACTGCTGACTTGTCATTCATTGGAACAACAGCATCTCGTTTCTTAAATGTAAATTCATTCACCTTTTTGCCTATCATTTTCATAATAATCTTCTCACCAATTGCGCTGGCTTGGCCGGCATTACTTTCATATGACACAACTCCTGTAGTGATGCTTTTTAGGGCTATTTCGGTCTTAAACGGGTTTCTTTCATAAATATATTCAGTTATCACGTCTGTGTCGAATTTGTCACGATTGCGCACGGATGGACTTGTGTCTTTGTGTTGGTCACTTGATAGATAGATTTCTCCAGAAAAGTTCTGCATTGCCTCATTCATTGCTGATGTTGCTGGTCTTGACAGTACCCAAACTGCTCTTTGAATATCTGTCATCCCCCTACCTCTAGTTAGACCTCCTGCACTTTTTAAACTTCTCATAAGCATCTGCTCTATCACAAGGTCTGTTGGCAAGCCAGCCCAGTACCTATCACTTCTGCGTATTACATGAAACCCTCTCGGGAAATATTCATGTAGCTGTGGATGTGTTTTCTGCAATGCATCCATCTTTACTAAGTAAAGATATGCAGACTTTGTATATAGGTTATGACTTGCTGCCGCGAAATAAGGAAGCATTGACCTCAGGGTTTTTAAATGCAGCTGCCAATTTCCCGTTCGCTCAGCTTTTATGAACTGCCGCAATAGTTCCACCATTTCTATATACTGTAACCACAATTTGGCTGTTCTGCTTTCCTCTGTTTTCCTATCACAATATTCTCTCATTCTTCTTTTAATCTTTTCAACCACTTGGTCTGAACATGCTTCATCACTACTTCTATCCCCTGTTACTACCCTGTCAAACAGTTTCAAAGCATATTCTAAATCTTCATCTGTCTCAATTATGTGTGCATCTGTAGCATTTTGCACTTTTCTATTTCCGTGTTCAATGTCACACTGTCTGTGTTCTTGATCATATTCATCATCATGCGGTTCTAATTCTTCACTATGTTCTCCTATTTCTGTAACAATTTGCTGATCAGTCTGTTTCTCACTAGTGATTTCAAGATCAAACACATCAGAGACAATTAGTGACTGTAGAGCCATATGGACTATTCCGTGACCTCTTAGTGCTCTAGCTACAGCTTTACCAGAAAGCATATGACCTACAGCATTTTCTCCATAAACTGTTGTTAGAACTTGATCTAGTCCTGAATCATTCATTATATGTCCGATTGCACCCAGGAAACTCATCTCCGTATGAAATGCCCCTAAACGGACAACTACTTTACTAAGATCACTGTTGGTAGGTTCTGAACTGATGATGATAGTAGCTTTAAACCACAAAGGCTGATCGAATGTCAAAACTGGAGTAGCGTCATATCTCTTGGCGTGCTCACTTACCCAACAAAGTGTAGAATATATACATGTTTCATCACTTGGGTTAAGATCTATCATTGGCATAAACATAATCGAAGATTTGCCAGGATAATCCCCATTAGTGTTGAGCATTTGCATGGTTCCATTCCATGATGTTCGATTAGCCTGTAGTAGCCAAGTTGTCTTCCACAATACATATATATTTGCTGTATCATCTCTGACATCCGACAGATCGAGCAATTGATCGTAGACTAGATCAGAACACTTTCGTGGACTATAAAATGAGATATTGATTTTCCCTATAGTGTTCAATTCACTGACTGATATATTTCGTCTAGGAATGTGTCGTAATGCTCTACCACCTGGTGTAGCTGAAGCAATTATTCCCATCCCATGGAAAGTTCCATGGCCGTCAATAGTCTGAATGTTGTGGTCAACATTATCCGCCACATAATGTATGAATTGATCAGTGGTACTTTGAGGAATTTCGGAATCATTCCCAACGGCGGCATGTTGTTCATATCGTTGAACTTCTTTGTAGCTACTACAGAATCCAATATTGTGAAGGGTTTCAATCACAAATTTTGAATTGAAGTGTTGGTGTAATTGAATACCAACAGCTATCTGAAGTGGCGGAAGTATCATCCTTGCTCTAACTGCTTGCAGTATTGCTTGGCCAATTGCTGCAACTTTCCTATCTTTGTCCCGACCCACAAACAAAACTTCTAATAAATGTCTCAACGAGTCAGGTAAATATGCTAGAGAGTTCTGAACCTCAATATCGTGTGGGGATGGATACATTTCTTTTGTCGATTTACAACTTTTGATGTCACTCTTTATTAATTCTGCAGCTGCTTTTACTACATTCATTTTCTCATGTTCAGGGTCGATGTTTCTTGGCAGCTTATGAAAATCGTATAGTATCTTTGACGCCTTTCTTCTAAACGTAACAACATTTTCTTTCTTCTTAACTGCTGAAATAACTATGTCATCCCCAAAATGCTGCTCTAGACGTTTTTTCATCCACTTAATTGAAAAACTGTCACCTTCTCCATCCAAATATTCAATCATCTTTTCAACTAGCTCTGATAAAGAAATTTGCTCGTCATCATTTTTTTCCAGATAGTTTACAACTTTCATAAATGCATTCTCGCGTACTGAGTCTTTCTGCCTTCCTTTTACAAACATACGTCTTTTCTTGGCTGATTCTGGAATATTCAATGGCTTATCTTGTCCAGTTCTGAATTTTATACTGCATGTTTGGTGATACAGTGCATCAGAAGCATGTAAATCACACGAATATTCAACTCGAGCTAATACCTCGTGTCCCCAATCATCCTTACGTTCCTTTGCCTTGTCACATATTTCAGTTTGAAATTCAAATGATCTTACTTTAAAGTGTTCTTTATATTCTTTTATCCTAGATGTGTCCTCAATTGACTTACCACAGAACAGACAATCTTCTTATGTTGTATGTAACATGTGGGCAAAGATAAAATATCAAGACATGGTGTGTCAGGAGTTTATGCAGGACATCAAAACATTTTTTAAAGAGTTTGATTGTGGTTATACTTAAATGTATGTGTACGGTCAGATGGTTTGGGTATGTTGACACGACTACAGTCTAAAGAAGTTCGAGACAGCTGTGTGAAGTTTTTTATTTGAAAAGCGAATCATAAGAATTGTATGTTATTTATACAGGGGTCTAGATAATGAGGTGTTTATAGCTCTTTTCCCAACAATATCTCTCTTATCATTCAACCATACTCTATGATGTCGGTACATAAAATAATTGTCTCGTTGAGACGATTCTTTTGAGTACCCACATCATAGGGTAAGAGGCCAAAGTAAGGATTTTAGAAAGTACAAAAGTCCCCTTATCTAGATCTCAATCTTGTGCGCTGTTTATATAAACAGTGTACACGAAGTAAAAATGGAATAGTGATAGGTAACTCCAATTACATGTGTCACCTTGGTTGGTAACATTGCATTGTTACGGTCGCCGTCCGTTTTTTATTCTTGAGACGCAATGCTTTCTGAATTTCAATTGGCTACCCAAGAGACCAAGACACTTTCATTAGATACCAAATATATAGTATAACAGCGCGTTGATAAAAAATACGAATTGACATCCGAGGGAATACCAAAATATACTATCCACAATAATTAACGTTTTCCATAATAACATCATCCAAAGTCAGTTTTGAGTATGCCATTGTGAGTTATGAAATATATATAATCACTTTCAATTGTGTAGTGTTTTAACCTTTCTTTATAATAATGGTACCACTGGGAAATAACAGAGCGATGTCAAAATTGACAATCATCAGAAACAATTATATCAACAAAGAGTGTGTAAGGGATGATTTATATATACCAAGTTGCGTAGTCACTACGTTTTTATTTGTTCAGTAGGGATTTTACTCAACATTTAGTTATACATGTATCACGGCTACCGTTCACTTATTTACGATCCCTTTGTAAGCAAGCCAGCACTGGACTGGGAAATGTGCATTGGCCAAGGGAACTCGACCATCACTGCCGCACGTGGGGATCAAACTGGAACGTCCAGTTCATAGTCACTATGTTGTTCATAGTTAACATATCTTTAATTTGATTTGTGATTTGAATGTCACATCTAGCACTCTTGTCTGGAAATTCTGACTACACATTGAAATCACCAAATATTTCAATTTAATCGGAGATCTTCGGCAACTCAAAAATGGCGTTAAATGGCCTTTTCAATGTCATTTGGTGTTGTTGATTCATTTTAAACTAAATCAAACGATCTAGCCCTGTAGTGTCAATCAAAGCTGCTATAGTCGAACATTTATATCCTTTATGCGATCTCTAAATTTTAACTTTAAGATTCCAGTGAAGGGATTAACAACTATCAATGCGGATTAGTAAGACCAGTTTTCGAAGATTGGTACAGTTTTGACAGTTTAAGAAACGACCCTTTTGGTCCCAATCGGTAACATTTACATATCCAGAGTCAAATTCCTCCAACCTTTCTTAGCGCCCAATAAAACTTAACTCCTTCCCGCGAAAACAAACATGATTGTGCACTTTGCGTGAAGTATCGACCCGGATCAGCCTAAGCATGCCGCGAAGGTTTACCCGGATAGACACTTTTCGCTTTATGTGGAATTTCTGTTTCAGGATTCATTTACTCTATACCTCTATCCCCCGGCGACGGAATGTGTCTGCCCGGATCTTGGTCGATACATTACGCAGGGGTCATTATGTTGGTTTTCTCGCGGGACCGCTACTCTACTATTTAATGTTTTACAAAAATAAAAGGAAAAAACAAAAATGGGAAAATATGCCTTTTAGTGTTTAATGTATTAGTTAGCGTTAAGTGAGGTTGGTGGAGATTGGGAACAGTCATGTATTAAGACGACGTTACCTTTCATTTGAATATGGTATTTACTCAGAAACAATATGGCAATTGTGATCTAAACTTATAAATTAAATGTAGATTGCTCGCGCGTTAGTTAACCTTATTCGAAGTATAGGAGTATATTGATAACATCTTTTAATAGGTAGATATACAGCTTCAAAACTAGTTTTGACGAATCGTGTGTAAACATTATTTAAAATGACCAATGAACTTACTAACAAACACCTTTCGATAAGTTGATTAAAAGCAACTTTCGCTTAATGACGTGCCTATCAACGTAAATATATAAAATGATGGGCATCTTATGCAAAACAGAGAATTTAACTTCGACAGTATTTCGCAGCATTCGTGACATTGACAGGATTACACGAGAATACATCAGAAGCCGATAAAAAACAAGGGTCATAGAGACATCATTGAAGACTGCTAAGTGAAATCATTATATGGGGCGTCTCGTGAGGAAACAACATTATGGACTCGTGAGGAAACAACATTATGGACTCGTGAGGAAACAACATTATGGACTGTGCGTAATGTTTCGACCAAGATCAGATTGAGCAGTCTGCACAGACTGCGACACATTCCGCCTAAGGGGGATACATGTATAGCGTTATCATTCCTGAAACAGAAAATACACAGGAGTCGAAAAGTGTATATCCAGGAAAGCCTGCGCGGCATACTTAGGCAAATCCGGGTCGATATTATACGCAGAGTCAACAATGTTTCGCGGGACGGCACATTTTATACATGATGAAACCTTATGTAAAAAAGGGACCGTATTTCGCAACGTACGCGACATTTACAGGATTAATCCCGAAGCCGATCAAAAGCATGGGTCATGAAGACAGTTAACTGAAGCTATTATATGAGCCGTATCGCGATAAAATCAACATTATGTCCTCTGCGTAATATATCGACTCATATTAGCCTGCGTAGTCCGCGCATACTGATCCGGGTCGACACATTCCGTCTCAGGGGGATAGAGGTATAGAGTAATGATTTCTAAAACAGAAAATCCCTAGGAGGCGAACAAATGTAAATCTGGGTTAGCCTGCGCTGCATGCTTAGGCTGATCCGGGTCGATATTTTACGCTGAGTCCACAATGTTGGTTTTTTCGCGGGACGGGGGATGTGGCTCGAACATATTTACTTTGGTAGATGAAGAACAAGACAGGATTGGCGACATATCTACTGAAACATGTCAACACCATTTAGATGTAATTTCATGAATAGTGCGAAGAGTTCAAGATTGATTGACTGTTTGGTGTTTTAAACAATGTTTAAGTTATATCACGGCGTTTCTTGGGTAAGTTACCAATACTGCTTCTCCATTTATCCTGATATAAGCGAGTCAGACGTTATTCTTATCGCGCAACCCTGAGTGCAAAGGAGTGTAGACATTATTACCATGTTTTAAGCATTTGATATGACCCGACCTGGGCTCATAATGAGCAATTTCTCCTTTTGTGTCACAGGGCTTTTAACTCTATTTAATAATTCAAATCTCATTTATTGAGATTTTTCACACTTGTGCCAAAACATTTTTAAAGTCGTCTGCTGCAGATTTGCTGTAGGTGGGAAAGGGTTTGTTTATGCGTATTGTCGTATTCAGTGTTATCAATCTCCATTGCATCGTGTTCGTTGTTATAGTAAAGGGTAGGCCTCAAATTTGGAATCGTTTTGTTTAACGCTAAGTAGAAATGTGTTTTACCCCCGTTACACAAACAGATTCCAGCCTTCAGGGCGATGTGCAATGAACTATATAGTTCGGCCTATTCGTTTAGTACTTACAGATGAGACTACTGTGAAAATGTAAACGGTCGGCATATAAGAGAAACACGCCGCGACAATACTTGTCGTGCTTTTCAAATAGCCATGATCATTTTAACCGGCAAACATGTACAACAAATATACAGCAGACGACTTTGAAAATGGAGTTGAAAACATTGTGGCAAAATAAGAAATTACTCTTTATGAGCAATTTCTCCTTTCGCCAAAATAAGTTCAAACATCGATTGCCGCGGTAGCGTCAAAAAGCGTCTGTATGTGGGAAATGGTTCATGTGGCCCTTAGGTAACTTTCTTGGAAAATTATTTTCGAAATCGGAATAGTGCTTTCAGAGGAACTCTTCGCGCGGAGGTGATCTTAAATAGAGGAAACTATTTAAAGCAATTATGGTTTAACACATTGTCATTTTTCCAACAGACTGTAAATATATCTTGAAAACCACTCATTGATAAATGTTCGATGAAAATCCTTACACCCTTTCGTATTGCATAAGAATGAATACATTAAACAATGATGGAATGTGATTTAAAGGTAAGTCGGTATATAATGTCATATTCTGGTCTCTAATATCATGAAGTATAAGGTATAGCTGAGCAAGTCAGAAAGCACATCAAATACATGTACATGATTATGTAACCGACAAAAAAAAGAATTAAAGAGAAATTAAAAGAGATTAAATCATTCGAAAGCGGTTGAGATTAAAAGTAATAACATTTTGGAAACAAATTTACTTTACTAAAATAAAGTAAAGATAAAACCGGTATTAAAGGTGCTGTAATTCAGATGGAGATCAAAACTTTGAAATGTTGAAACTTCTGCAAATATCGCCTATAGTGCCAACAAAGTAAGTAATAAATAGTTCAAAACTATTGTTGCAGAAAACGTTGACAAAACTGTCAATTGAAGTCATTGAGTTTCTTTTGGCTAACCGAAGTGAGAATTTTATTAGTCTTTTTTTTTATTAGAAGTATGGTTCTAATATTTCAAGACAACTTTGGAACAGTTTTAAAACTTTGATAATACTATTTATAATCTGAAGCTCAGCACCTTTAACGATCTCAAAGAGATAATGCATACTCTGAACACAGACATATATGTCAATGTTGGAGTCTAGGTCCTCGCTAAACAGAACAAAATATGCTGATCTGGAAAACTCTAAAAGATAGTACGTTTGGATTGTCACATAATCCCGACATTAAATACGTGTTTTGGTTCCAAAATTACAAGGGATTGTGCCAATCAAAATATCAATAGCATTTCGAAAACCGCGAATCTAGTCGTTTGTGTGTGTGTGTGTGTGTGTGTGTGTGTGTGTGATTGAATCGCATTTCAGGAAACAGGCATGTACTATCCATCATTTCCGAAGGACAAACATAACTAATACAATATCAATACAATGTGCCGTTCCACAACATTATTAGATATTTGATCTTACAAGAAACATATAGGTCAAAGGAAAAAGTGTCTTGCCGAACCCTTACACTGCGGAATTTCACAAAGTCGACTCTTTTATGTTGACAACTGGACCACTCCAATGTTCGTCAAAAAGGTAATTTAGTAAAATGTGTAAACAGCTCGCCTGAATATGCCAACAAGTTTCGAGTTTATGTTTTGTAAGAATCGAGATATCTTATACGTCATTTTGTTCTTGCAACCACACAGTTGTGCATATAAAACTATAAATTACACTTAACATGGACGCAACTAGTCTAAGACAGACAGACACATAGTATGACAATATAGTTCCTTATGCTTTTCCTTATGCAACTTATATTCCCTTAAGTTCGCAATATAACGAAGGTAACGTAATAATTGAGTGCTCACATTGCCTGAACATGTATCTTCACTTCTTGTTTGTTCAGTAATGCAAGTGACCAATGGATATTGTTTCGGAAAATATGAGAGAGACACAAACAATTGGGTGTATTCCCTCACTTATGTATCTTTTCTACTTCGTCTATATAATACGGAAACCTGTCTCTTCGTACATGTATGTACACCTCAGTGGTGTAGTGGTAGAGCATCCCCCTTCGGTTGCGGGATAATATTGGTTCTATTCCCGGTCATTTCATACCAAATCCTTATAAAATGGTAGTAATTGCGGCCCTCTTTGGTGCTCAGGGTTGCGAGGTTTGCATTACGATTAACTGGCTTGTTTTTAGAATAAATGGACTAGTAGTACTGGTAATTTACCCAGGAAATACAGTAATATAGCTGAAATATTGTTGAAAGCGTCGTTTAATACCAATAAATAAATCGACCATATGTATAACCTTGTTATATGATGACGGAGAAGTAATGCTTGTTGTTTTTGCAATGCCGAAAACGAAATATTTACTTTACACATTTACTTTTTGTTTCAGAGTAAAACAAATGTACAATTGAGTTTGTACCGGCCAATATGAGAGAGACAACCCATTGTTTTCAGTGCCACACTTTTTATGTATCATTTCTTATTCGTCTATATGTCTGTCTCTTCGTATGTTCAACACGCTTTAAATTAATTAAAGTTTCTTATCATTTGCAAGTGTTACGCTCCTTCAACAATATTGTCAACGACATATGAGTCACGTAGCGTCGGTGTATTCAGAAAGTCCTAACGCTCGGACTTGAGCTAGTCAAGACCGTTGATTTAACTTGTCAATCCGGCGAACATTCATCGAACACTCGGAGCAGTATCTAGGGAATCCGAAGCGTTTCCCCTACAACAAAGAGAAGGTAGTTTCAGTATCTAGTCTTCAGATACAACTTCCGGAGACAGTTTCAATCAACTGAGGAAAGGCTAAGGTGCACATTAAATTTCTGTTAATTCAAAACAGTTGTTTTAGTTATCAAGTCCGGAAATCATGAATGATAAGAAAACGACGACCAAGCATATTATCAAAATACACCGTGAGGCAACCAAAGGAATTAAATAGTTAATTTAAATAGCATGTCTGATGATATTTCTTACACATTTTAAAGGGAGAGAGAGGGGGAGCAGATAGCGAGTGAGTGGGAGAGAGAGAAATGGGGGAAGAGAGCTAGCGAGAGAGAGAGAGAGAGGAAGAGAGAGAAGAGAGGGCTAGCGAGAGAGAGAGAGAGAGATAGAGAGAGAAAGTGAGAGACAGACAGATATACGTAAAGACAGACAGACAGACAGACAGACATACATACATACAGACAGACAGACAGACAGACAGACAGACAGACAGACAGACA
>JAUELF010212120.1:0-14130 GCA_031471495.1 Clinocardium nuttallii
AGAGAGGGAGAGAGAGAGAGAGAGAGAGAGAGAGAGAGAGAGAGAGAGAGGGAGAGAGAGAGAGAGTCAGAGAGAGATAGAAAGCGAAAGAAAGAACGAGGGACGGGAGAAGAAAAGAGAGGGAGAAACAGTGAGAAGGAGATACGGGAGAGATAAAGATAAAGAGAAAGAGAGGCAATAAGACGGGGAAAGCGAACTAGAGAAAAATGAAAGAGGGGCGGGGAGAGACATAAAGCGAAAGAAAGAGAACGGGGCACGTGAGAAGCAAAGAGCCAGAGAGAGAGAGAGAGAGAGAACACAGAATGAATGTGAAGGGGAGATCGAGTGAGAGGAATTGTGGAGAGACAGACAGATGGGATAGAGAAATAGAATTAGAGAGAAAGAAAAAGAGAGTGGAAGAGATACATTAAAGACAGGGAGACATAACAAAAAATATAGAGAGAGAAAGGACAAGAAGTGAGAAAGAGATACAGTGATAAAGAGTGAGATATATATGGAGAAAGATATGCAATAAGACGGGGAGAGAGCTTACTAGAGAAAAATATGAGAGAGGGGCGGGGAGAGACAGAAAGCGAAGAATGAGAGCGAGGGACAGGAGAAGCAAAGAGCCAGAGAGACAAAGCGACACATAGAGAGAAACGGGGAAAGAATGACACATACATAGAGAGAGACAATGAGACGGGAGAAAGAGTAAGATATATTATGGAGAGACATATAGGAAAAGAAAGAGGATGGGGGACGGAGGAGCACGGGGAGTGAAGAGGTGTTAGAGATAGCACGGGAACGAGACATATATAGAGAAAGCGAGACGGAGACGGAAGAGGGAGCGAAACAGAGTGAGAGATACTGGGGAGAGAGGGACATGAGAAGCAAAGAGAGAGATACTATTATGTGGAGACAGAGAGCGAGGCGGGAAAGAGATAGAGAGAGAAATAGCACAAGATAGACAGACAGATACACAGACAGACAGACAGAGAGGCAGAGAGAGAGATAGAGAGAGAGAGAGAGAGAGAGAGAGAGAGAGAGAGAGAGAGTTAGAGAGACAGGAATTCGAGAGAGAGAGAGAGAGAAGGAAAAAGAGACTATTGAGAGACAGAAGACAATACGACGGGGAGAGAGCTTACTAGAGAAAAATGAGACAGGGCGGGCAGAGACAGAAAGCGAATAATGAGAGCGAGGGACAGGAGAAGCAAAGAGCAAGAGAGACAAAGAGACACAGAAAGAGAAACGGGGAAAGAAGGACACATACAGAGAGAGAATAAGAGAGTTGGATTGAAATGTTTTTGCACAATCTCACTGAAATCAGACCCTGATACTTAGCTGCTTAGTAGAAAACCATTTTGTACTACATGTACCTCCCCGAATATTTAGAATCTGATTTAGATCAGATTCGAAGTTAACAAGGCCCACAGACAATCGTAACACAGTATGTGAAACAAAATGGGAAACTGTGAAACTGATCAAAATATTGTTATACCATAATTTGGTCCGTCCATCGAACAGTTATACGCTGGTTCTTGTGACAATCAGCCCATGCATCTTTACATTTCGATCAATTTAGTATATACAGTCCAACCTGTGTTTAAAGACCGTCAATGGGAAGAGAATCGTGTGGTATTTGGTCGCAGGTTGTCTTTAATAACAGGTTCATTTTTGCGGAACATTAGAAATTGGACATTAAAAGTGCTGTTTTGCTACAGACAAACAAAGGTGGACTGTTTGTGGGCGGCTAAGACTCTCGGGGAGAGCGCACAAACGCTCGCCTAAATCCTCACTGAACGCGGATGCTAATTTCAAACTGCCAGACCCGGCTCATATGTACTACACATGAGATTGTACCCTTTAACCCTTCCAGTGCTTAATTTCACAAAGTCGACCCTTCCATGTTTCAAATTTGACCATTCCATTTTTCGTCCAACAGGAATCTTTGTGAAATTTAATGTGTAAGCGGCAGACAATGTAGATTTCAGGAGAGACCAGCTTGTTACGATTGTTTGCAAAATCTTTAAATTGACCTTGGCACCGAAAGAGTTTAATTTAAATAACTTGTAATAGAAAATATCAGCAACTATACATTATTTTGTCAGCGAAATTGATACTAAAACATGTTACCGTCCAATTGGTATGCTATATTATAATCTCATCTAGGTTTCCAATGAATGAATGTATATTGTTTTATGGCGCATCGACAGCTAAGGTCATTTAGCGCGCATTTAAATTTAATTATTCATGATCCCTGGGTAAACAAACCCGTACTAGGCTAAAAAGTGTGCCTTGTCCAAGGGCACTCCACCATGACCGTAGTGCCGCGACTGGGAATCGAACCCTGGACACCCGGTTTCGATATCCCCGACCCTAACTACTCGACCACATCATAATACATTGAAAAAGACTGCATTAACGTCTTACATATAAGCTCTACGAAAATCAACAGTACATGACACCAAGACAAACAAACGGATCCACTCATGTTGCTAAACAACACTTCGCCCTCGGCATATTCAGTTTAAAGCAATGGTAAAGAAATAGAATAAATAGTCAATTGTATGTACATCTTTGGGTATAAATGTTTTAAAATATAAAAAGCAAACTGTCGCCGTGGTTTTGATTTTTACACTTGACTCCTTACGGTTCATATGTTTAGTAGTAAAGTGACAAAAAGGATAAATTCAAAAATGTAATGGACCCACCTACCTCACGGCTGATTTTGGTCTTTTTTTGAGATTTATGTAATGCACTTCCAGTAATATAAGGCCTGTCGTGAAGTGCTTAAGTGGTACATCATGCTACGTCTAACTGATTCCACAAATTGTTTCTTAGTTTCTTAATTGCATTTCAATTTTAGACAATTCCCTGCTTGAATCTATAGTGAGTTTCAACATATCTCTTTTTTTTCTATTTTTAACCCTACATTTTGGGCAAATTCAGTTCAAATTATTGACTGCAATTATGAATTCTAGTCATACGCTAACACTTCCTCCTCCTTTAATATAGGAAAGTCATTTTAAAAGTAACCGAATATACAAATCGGAACTAACTGATGCCTCTTCAGCAGACGGCTTTGTGAAAACAAGCAAGTTTTCCTTTTGCCATAATGTTTTCCACTTACTTATACAGATTTTCAATTTTCAATATGTTCAAAGTCGTCTGCTGTAGAATTGTCGTATGAGGGAAAGGGTTAATGTGTCCTCAGGTACAGAAAGTCAGCTTCAAATGGTGTATCCCTACTTTAGGCTCACGAACTTGGGACGCACTACAAAACAACATACATTTGAACAACAAACATTTTTATAAAATCAGTCCGGTCGAAAACACGTTATTAAAACATGTAACATGTCAGCCTATAGCACCATTAACTATATTAACAGTGATGTTACTTACTTAGAAATGAGGCAATACTATGTTTACCCCAAACCGACAACATTTTTTTTTATTTTCCAATATGCGTCAAGTCTACACCAAACGACGATAAGCATATAGAACAACACAAAAAATAAACGTTGATATATTGAACAAAGTTTAACATTTTGAGGAAAATGCTCTTTTTGCGACTACGTTTCAAAAACCTTTTGCTGAAGATGCGTCAAAATGAGTTTGTATAAATGGTTTAACAACTCTTGTTTACGAGAAGGGTTGTTTTAAGATGAATTTATTGCTTTTTATTCCCGGTCTGAAATTCCTAAGGCTGCTATAATTTACAGTTATAGAAGTTATATATTGCCATTTAATGCTTTAAAAGTCTTCTATCATTTCTTTACAGAGAATTAATCAATAAAAACGTGTTACGTACATGTCCATGTGAGGGATGATCCATGAATTCCAGCAAAAAACAATACCAAAACTACGCATGAGCCGTCCCAAGAGAAAACCAACATTGTGGACTCGGCGTAAAGTATCGACCCGGATCAGCCTAAGCATGCCGCGCCGGCTTACACGGACAGACATTGTTCGCCGTCTGACTTTCTGTTTCATGAATCAATACTCTATACATCTATCCCTCTGGGACATAATGTGTCGGCCCGGATAAGCCTGCGCGGACTGATCTGGGTCGATACATTACGCAGAGCCCATTATGTTGGTTTTCTCATGGAACGGCTCATATATTATTTATAAGAATGTCTAGAAGATATATCTTATTGGGTTTTTTTTAAATTAAAAGCATAAACGACAACGCGATTTTATTCTATTCGTATTTTAATCGATCAATTATGTCAGTTTGTATTACTTTAAATGTTGTGTCGTCACACCATTTACTATGGTTTCCTTTCAGAAATAAAACAACTTACGTTTACAAAATGAGGCTTAATGATTTGAAAATCTTTATCATGCATGTATCTGGATTTAACAGCAACATAAATGTCGAAGATGGTAATGAAACAATATTCTGTTTCATTAACAATGTCTTGTATTTTGTTTTTTTGGAAAGACTTATTATTAAAACAGTCATTAGTCAAAGAAAAGTTTAGCATTTTCCAATTGCAGACATATTTCGACGCATATGCAGCAGACAAAAGGAGGTGTTGTTCCTCCGGTTTGATTGATTAGGGTTTAACGCCGTCCTCAGCAATTTTGTAGTTTTGCAAGTTGACAAACCTATGCGTTCTCTGGTTTTCTCACACCAGTATTCCACACAACAATCTTTCCAAGCAACTTGCTGCTTTTCCACAGACTGTTACTGGTGAAAAACGAATGACGCTTGTCGCATTGACATTTATGAAACGTCGTAAAGAATGTTGGTTCGAACTGATAACACCTGGTTTGACAGCCCGCGCCGCTACCAACTGAGCTACGTCGGTCCCTTGGGTACAATATTTAATAATCGCATTTTATTTAGGAGATATATTTTTCATTTTGTTGTGCCGATGTGTAAACAGTTGATTGCCGCAGATATTTTTGTATGTGTAAAAGGGTTTATGATGCCAGTTTTGTTAGTGTGATTATGAAATCAAGACAGGGATACGCAATACTTCAATTGTCTTTTTACAAAAACACTATGAAAAAATAGTCCCCCTGCGTACGCGCAAACTGATAATAAACAAGAAATATCTTTTAAAAAGATAAACAGTGATCAATATGAGAAAACACTAAAAAATGGAACATGCACATACATATAACATGTATTTGACATGAATATCAGAAAGGTTTTGCTTAGTTTGAAAAAAGTTTCTCAACAAATTTGTGTCATGCAAATACGTCACATGCCTGGAGATTACGCCAGGCTCCCAAGGGGTGTATAAGTTTCAATTGACGATAAATAACTGAAAACTTATCATGTTTAAAAAAAAAAGGATTATATTTTATCATTTTCACTGATTTTTTTCACTGAAATTTATTTCTTAAGGAAAACAATTAAAGGTTAATATGCAGACGATTTCATTTTAAAACTTCTCCTTATACGAGTAGGATCGCCAACTTAACTATGAACCAATCAAAACGTTTTCATTTCCTTTATTTCTTCGACATTATTCATTTAATACAATATTTGATTGGTCTACAATCTAGATCATTTTTTTAACATCTAGGTCAAAACTGAGGTTATACGGCTATCGCCGACAACTTCCTAGCAACGTTTTTGTTATAACAAGGACAGTTACAATGGGGGTTGAGGTTCCCAAGGAGTGATTCGCAAAAAAGAAGTATGACTCACACGACGGCTTCAATAAATAAGCACTGTTTGGAACGGAGAAGAAGAAAGAGAATAACAAAAGACACCTCCGGATACAACTGAAATACTGTCGAGACGGATGTACGACAATATGTATAAATGAGCCGCCCCACGAGAAAACCAATATTGTGGACTCTGCGTAGGGTATGGTCCCGGATCAGCCTAAGCATGCCGCAGGCTTACCCGGATAGACATTTTTCGCTTCTTTTGGATTTACTGTTTCAGGAATCATTACTCCTTACCTCTATGCGCCTGAGGCGGAATGTGTCGACCCGGATCAGTCTGCGCGGACAGCGCAGGCTGATCAGGTCGATACATTACGCAGACACCATAATGTTGGTTTTCTCGCGGGACGGCTCAAATACAGTAAACTTATTTATTTAAAGCCGAACAGCGTCTTATTAAAGTAACCACGTGACACGAACACTAACTGCTGGCAGTCTGGTCAGGGTCTGCCCTGTTCGACATATATTTATATATTTGAAATAAGGAAAAAGCATATTCCCTGTTCGTCAACTAGATATGTATGCGATGCAATCCAGAAGCATTTTGACAAAAACAGTAATAACCAAATAAACTGTTGACAAGGATAAAACAACCTAACACTAATATTACAAACTTATTACAACAAAATATACCTGCACTTCTATGCAAAAGTGTCCGAATGCAAAGAGTTTAACAGAAAATTTAAATCCTTATTTGACAAAGAGTGCAGAGCCGGGTGAGACTGCAAGGTGGTTAAAAGGGACTTGTGATTGCTATTCGCAGAGTGCCGCACAAATAAATACAGGCAATACAAGAATGCAATATTGTAATGGTTGCCTCTTATTCCAAACCTTTCGTTTGATGTGGCGTAATTATCAAGGTTAAAGACGACACATGTCATGCATGCTCAAACCCATACCAACATAGGCGTATTATCGACAAGTTTACATTGAGATATGCATGCGCATATATGCTACCCGATCCTAAATTCGACTCGAATTAAAATGAAAAACAAGTTACATGAACTAGCTGCCTTTATATAACTAAAATAACGTTGAAACGGCCTTAAAACTCTAGTCACTCCTGGATCGTATGATCTAATTCCCCTGCCATACTGTCACGTTTTGGCCGTCACGTTTAGCTACGTGGCTTCAACGTTGCTAAAACATGGCTGCCGTTTCTCCGCAACGTACTACAACGTTGCAAGAACGTGGTATACAGTAACCAAATCGTAACAGAACGTGCACATAGCTCATCCCGCCTTGATACTTTATGTTGCGTTTGTCGACATGCTATGCTACGTTGTGGCCTCGTTGCCCCCTCGTAACGCGTTATGCCACGCTGTGTCACGCTACGATACGTTGTTACAAGTTTATTACGTTATGAGCTGCGTTAAGCTACGGTGTTTTACGTTGTACGATGTTTTGCTACGTTTCTGCTATGTTGTGGTACGTTTTGATACGTTGTGGTACGCTATATATGATACACTCTGCCACGTCAAAGTTATCAAATGCTATCTGCCTGAGAACCCACATATATACCCCCTCCATATTGGACCTAAAATCATTTGTGTTTTTTGCTTAAGCCCAAGTGATAAACATCTACCATGGATCTAAAACTGGCGAAAGCTGCCCTATCCCTGGACCAAGACATACTACAGAATATGCTTCTGCTCCAGAAGGAATGGGAAAGAAGAAGATGGAGAGCGGACCCCGCGCATAATGTTCTGTGGGGACTGGCTCCGGCGACGTGCTGGTTTAGGTGACTACCACCAATTCATGGCAAAGCTGGGGAGGGATGATTTGACTGCCTTCAAGAACTTCCTCAGAGTTGACCCCATCCTATTCCAGGAGCTGATGAACAGGCTAACCCCAAGACTAAAGAAGACGAACAGCTGCTTCTAGAAGACGCTGCCACCTGGTCTAAAAATTGCAATCACTCTCCATCATCTTGTCACTGGTGACAACTACCACTCGTTGATGTACTCATTCAGAGTAGCCCACAACACTATTTCCTACAGGTTCAAAGAAGTCTGCGAGACTAATGTAGCAAAATACTCTAAAGAAGTCCACAACATCCCCAATGCCCTAGATGAGTGGCTATGTGCAGCAGAATTCTTGAACACTATGTGGCAGTTTCCATATGCTGTCGGCGCACTGGACGGGAAGCGCGTGGACATAAGAAAACCAAAGAAGGGCGAATGCATATACATGTACTTTAACAAGGGGTACCACTCCATCGTCATTATGGCTCTGCCGGCTTCCCTTGCTCCTGTTAAGAAGAGCAGATATGAGATGACTTTGCCACAACCAGACCGACCCTCTACCACATTATGATACGGACAGCTACTACTACATCATTGCTGACGAAGAATTCACCCTAAAAATAACCTGGCTAATGAAACTTTCTCAATGCGGCACATGGACCATGAATAGAGACTATTCAACTATATACAGTCGCGAGCTAGGAAAGTGGTGGAGAATGCATTTGGTATACTGGTCAACCGATTCGGCTGTCTGCTCACCAAGTTGAAGTAGAATCTGAGAACGGCCGAGTTCATCGTCCTCGTCTGTGTCTGCCTGCACAATCTCATGAGGGTCCGATCTCCTAGACGATATCGATATGGCGGCAATCTTTTTCTTCTTTGCCAGCAAGTGTGTGGTAAGTTTAGACTGAACGTGGTGGCAGAGTTGCTTAAAGTGATGCATAACCCGACTTTGATATTCGTTGTCATCTGTCAATCGTGTAATAACGGCACTACAACGAGGAGACAGCGTGGCTAGCACATGGCAACAACGTGGTACATCGTGGCAACCAGCTGAAATTCCAAATCGTGGGTATCAGAACCGTGACACTATGACTGAGGCATAATGAGCCTTATATATTATTCTTTATATTAAAGAAGAAATTTACAATAAAGTTTAGTATAGTATTGCATTTACGTTGACATGCAAATAATTGCTAGGAATGTTGGATTATGTTTCGGTCTATTTTTTCATGATGCGAAACAAATTACTCTCGGCACCTAATTGTTATGTTTTGTTCTTTTAATTAATTAGTATTTTCCGTCGCGCAATGGTTATTTAATTGCAACTCCGTTAGGGTTTTTGGTATTTAAGAGTCATTAATTAATTCATCGTAAATAAATGCGAATCTTTCTTTCGTTTTCAGTTAAAATTCTTTTTTCCTTTGGTTGGATTTTTTTTAATATGTTTGAAACAAATGATAATTTTGAATAAGTTACGTTTTTGTATGCTCCGATTAAATTTATTGCTAGGTGCCGAACAAGGAAGATCAGCGCATGTAAGTCTTAGACTTCACTAATCGAAATGTCCCATATGTCTGTTTTTATGTGACATGACCCTTATAATCGTTCCGTGATGATGGTCGTCTTTAAGTTAGCGCTAGGTCTTACAACAAGATTGGTATGAGAACACTCATTAGAGTTAGCTAAAAGTGTATACCCGGTTAAGCCTGTGTTGCATGATTAGGCTGATCCGGAACGATACTTTACGCAGAGTCCAAAATGTTGGTTTTTCATGGCGGGACGGCTCATTTGTTAAATTCATCACGGCGTGTCCAGGGTAAGTTTCCAGTACTACCATTTATTCTACCACCAGCGAGTTGGCGGTCGTGAATGTTAAGGGCTTAGGAGGACAATTGCGTCATTTCTATCACTTGTACATACGTTGTATATGTATGAACCAATCGGATATCGAACCCACGATCCCCCGCACATGTGACGAACCCTCTTTTATTATTCCATCGTTAGAACAAACAAGCTTATCTGGATTTTACATTAAGAACATCCCAGAAAGTTCTTTTTCGTTGCGTAATTCAGACTCGTTTTGACGCAATAGCAACAGACGACTTTTGAAAATATTGTGGCCAAAGGTGAAATTACTCATTATGTGGCCACAATGTTTTCAACTTTATTTAACAATTAAGCCATCTTTTATGGAGAATTTTCAGGTTTGTGTCACTAAGTTTTCAAAGTCGTCTGCTGCAGATGTGTTGTATGTGGCAAATGGTTAAGTATAATCTCCCACGTTATGTACATGAGCGGCATTTAGCCATTGTGTGGTCTCAATGACACAACGCTTTGACACCAAGAACAGACATAACGGACATACATCAAGAACGTACATAAATGACAGACACCAAGGACATACATCAAAGAATACACATCAAGAACAGACATCAAGAGCAGCCATCGAGAACATATATCAAGAACAGACATAAAGGACATACAACTAGTGGGGCTACACTTTCTGGGGATTGTCAGGAAGTTCAGTTATGTATATACGTATTGATTATTAGCGGACATTGATATCCTATCACGCCGCTCTGCGAAATGAACCTAACAGCAGGTGTGACCAGTCTAGATCCATAAGAGCTTGCACATCCACGCATCCGAATTCTCTATTAGCCAAAAGAGCCAAGAAAATTATAGCAATTCCAGTTTCTATTTGGATTTAAAAGCATGAATGTGCAGGCAGATACTTGATATAACATGTGTAATAAAACGCCAATGTTGCTTTTCTAC
Source organism: Clinocardium nuttallii (assembly GCA_031471495.1). Taxonomy (NCBI): domain Eukaryota; kingdom Metazoa; phylum Mollusca; class Bivalvia; order Cardiida; family Cardiidae; genus Clinocardium; species Clinocardium nuttallii. The sequence continues at coordinate 10,197 of JAUELF010212120.1, forward strand.
GGGGGCCGTGTATAAATTATTTGAGTCACACAATGGTGTATGGTGGAACTTCTTTTTGTTATACGACAGGGGCGCGAAGCTGAAGCGTCGGCCCCAGTGATATAAATGATCGATACCCATGAGATGTGTGTCAACATTTGGAACAACTCCCAACTCACATGGTTCGAGTTGGGGTTGAGTATTCAGTGAGCAGACGACGACAGTGGTAAATGTAAGTTTCAAAATTGAAGAAAATCAAATGAGTGTTGGACCGGTTATTATTGCTAGAATAACAGATTTTAAAATTCAGAAGTTACAGATAGTGCTTTACCATACACGTGTACGAAAGAAGCGCGTCTGGCTATTTGGGTTCTTAATGACAACCTGGTTTGAATCTTATGTAAACAGTATGGGGATATGAGACGTCCCCCAAACAAATCAACATTATGGCTTCTGCGTGATGTATCGACCCAGAGCAGCCTGCGCAGTCCGCGCATACTCATCCGGGGCGACAAATTCCGTCTTAGGGGGATAGATGTATATAAAATCCACAGAAGGCGAAATGTGTCCATCGGGGTAAGCATGTAAGGCATGCTTTTGCTGATCCGGGTCGATACTTTACGCTGAGTCAACAATGTTGGTTTTCTCGCGGGACAGCTCATAACCTTCTTAATTTTGTATGAGCATATATCCAAGTCGATGCTGAGGAATAACGTCGTGGGTGTGGAATTGTCCGATCAAGAGTTTAGGCGGTCATGGTAGAGTACCCATGAGAAGGGCACATGTCCTAACTTATATCTGGAGTGTATCATACGAGTGAACTGTCGCCGTGATATAAGTGAAATTATGTTGAAAATGGCGTAAATCACAAATCTGGTCGGTGTTACATATAGACAGACAACGAAGGCTCTTGTGGTACTGTACGGATGTGCAGGTTCATCTGAGTATTCACTGACCTCAGATGTATTCTATATTTCATAATTATTTGCATCGGGATCGTATTTTGTCTGACACGGCTTAAATGTCGCTGAAATCAAGACGATTCTGAAAGCACTTAAAAAAACACATCTCATTCAGAAATTCAAAGAAAAAGTCATTTTGACAAAAATTGAGAGTCGATAGGGAAAATTTCTAATTAGCAAATACATGGAAATGGGTTTGAAAGCCATTACGATGGGTTTTTTCTCCCATAATCGTCTTTAAATGGTATTCCCGTTTAAACGATAGCTCAACAACAAAACCATAAGAATCTGCTCGTGCGTAGAGGTGCAAGTTGGTATATGCGAAAGTCTCAAAACCTTTTCATGTTTATCCCATTGTGTATAGGCAGATATCTTTATACAACTTTAAAAATTACGCAAAAGGTTTACATTCCCTCGAATGGCCCTCGTATATATAGTTGAGCCGTTTCACGAGAAAACCAACATTGTGGACTATGCGTAAAGTATCGACACAAATCAGCCGAAACATGCCGTGCTGGCTTAACCGAACAGTCACTTTTCGCCTCCTGTGCATTTCCTGTTTCAATAATAATTACTCTCTACATATATCCCCCTAAGACGTCATGTATAGGCCCGGACTGCGCAGGCTGATCTTGGTCGATACATTATGCAGAGTCCATTATGTTGGTTTTCTCTAGGAACGGCTCATATATTATACATACAGCTTACGTATGGTTACGGGCGGTATGAATTACCGATGTTCATGCAATGGCAAGGGAGACCAGTCACAGAATCCCCCATGTCTGAGTACATACTGGCTGTTAGCCCACCAGGCGTCCCGTATTAGGTCTTACTCCCGTCAGTCACGGAGATGTGTCCTTGGGTAAAGCACAGTGCTAAGACCGATACTGGTGATCATCCAGATACCAAAACATAACAATGTTTATAATGATCGGTTCCCATTTACCGCGACCGTCTCGGTGGTGGTGTGGTAGAGCTTTCGCATCGGAGGCGGGGTCGCGGGTTTGATCCCCGGTCGGGTCATACCAAAGACTTTAAACATGGTAGTAATGCATTCCCTCATTGGCGCTCATGGTTGTGGGGTTAGCATTTCGACTGACTGGCTGGTGTCAGGATTAATGGACCAGTAGTACTGGTAACTTACACAGGAAACGCCTAGATATAACTGAAACATTGTTGAAAGCGGTTTTAAACATCAATCAATCAACCATGCACCGGGACTACTTGTTGTATTTACTATGATGTTTTTAATTAAGCGGAGAAACAACTATAATAGTGTCTGTATCGTTGTTTCTGATATTTACACCTAGAGGGTTGTTATCTAAAACGTTTCTCTGGTGATATCCATGTTATTGGATATCGAATAGCATTCAATGGTTGATACTCATCCGATTAAAGAAATATAATCAAATAGGTCATTGCTTTGCAAAAGGGAATGTTACTGCAGAAATTGCAAAAAGAAGGAAAACTTGTGTCGGAAACAAAATAATTTCTAGACCTAATATATATGGGCTGTTTGCCTACATGTTGCATGTACATTATTTAACGGTTGCGATCAAGCAATTGAATAAAGTTTTTTCACAGAAGCCATTATATTTATTCGTTGATTTGCTTACGTAAATGTAAATTCACGTAACATTTATCTAAACGGACTACTCTTTATAAATACATAATGCATAAAAATAAATATAATGTTGTGTACCTTTCAGCGTGGTCTGTATACCGTGTGCTGTAACATCTTCTTAGAACGGTTTATGTAATATGTTAGCTCTGATAGCTTAGTTGTAAAGACAGCATCCGATTCTTGAACGGAAGCTCAAATGTTTGAATCTCAGTAACAAATTGCTTAATAAGCACAGCTGCCAGTCTGGTTTAAAATATAAAATTAGCATTTGACTATACATTGACAATATGTATACACGTATAGTCAAATGCTATTTTTAGCTTTTTACACGAGATTGGCAACTGTGTTAAAAAGTTTCAATATAGCTAAAAGCAAACAAGGTATTCAACTTTATCGAAAACACTTAAATCATTAGTGTCCAATATGATAACACTTCAATCTTTTGAATTCATCCGAAATCCCCTGGACAAAATTGCTCCGATCCGAATGGCTAACCTTTTACCACATGGTTGATCGTGTGTTGTATCACGGAGGTTTCGCTCCTTGCATACCACTTAAGTTGAATCGATTTTGCTCCACGATTAAGAGAATACAACGTTATGTTGCTAGGACAAAGGAGTCGTAATTGCATGTAACATTCTGACTGTTTTATATGTTGGAAACGATTAAAGAATTAAGTCGAATTTAAAAACCATTATGGTTAGCTTTGTTTGCGATAGATTCCAACAAAGATGGTAAGCATACCATTCCCTTGTGTCTTTATCACAGCCAGGCGACGTTAATGAAAATTGAGGTTTATGTAGAAATTGCTCATAATGTGCAATTCCATCCGTTGCAACAGCGATTGCAACTATACATGTGTTGCCGATATCGTGCTGGTGCGTTAGTGGTTATGTTACTTTCTTATCATCTTGTTAAAAGCAATACTATCTCTTGTCCATTTGTACTGGTAAATATTTGCATTAGACGACTTCTGCAACATGAACATGAACAATTTGAAAAATTAAAAGCTTCTACAACATGAAAACAATGAAATATTAATAGCTTCTGCAACATGAACCATTCGAAAGATTAAAAGCTTCTGCAACACGAACCATTTGAAAGATTAAAATCTTCTGCAACATGAACTATTAGAAAGATTAAAAGCTTTTGCAACATGAACTATTAGAAAGATTAAAAGCTTCTGCAACATAAACTATTAGAAAGATTAAAAGCTTCTACAACACGAACCATTTGAAAGATTAAAAGCTTCTGCAACACGAACCATTTGAAAGATTAAAAGCTTCTGCAACACGAACCATTTGAAAGATTAAAAGCTTCTACAACATGAACTATTAGAAAGATTAAACGCTTCTGCAACATAAATTAT
>JAUELF010212221.1:0-24100 GCA_031471495.1 Clinocardium nuttallii
GTTACGTCTTCTGTATCTATATGTCTATGTTTGCAGACCTCGCAGAACTGCTGAATAAATTGATCGAACCTTCCGTAGCGTTACGTCTTCCAGTGCTGGATATTGAGACACACCCTTGGGTCACGTGTGATCAAAAGATTCCCTTCGTTCCGTTTTCGTCATTGCCTAAAGATAAAGCTGCTAAAACTCAGGTAAAAAATAAAATTCCTTTATCAGCGCATGAATCTACTTTAACCGGCTGTTGCTCATCTACCCAGCTTAAGACTAGTGTAGATTCGCCGTAAGCCCAACCTTGCTTCATCGTGTTTCATTCATTGTTATGTTTAAACATGGTTTCCATGCTAGAACATTAAAGCTGTCACTTAATTCAATCTTAAACTTCTAAATTGAGTTTCCATTGTTAAATCATTTGACTTAAGAAAAAGTCTGCGTTTGAAAATGTAGAACATGTACAAATTCATAATTAATCATTTTATCTGACAGTTTGGAAACAGTTCCTTTGTTATGGTCTTATATATTTGTTGTCTTCTTGAGAAAAATATACAATACAATACAATACAATACAACATATATGATTTGCAATTATGTACAAGCAGTACACATAACAAAATAAAGAGAATATAATGTATAATATATGGCAATTTGAAAGAGTACTTTTGGTGTAGAGTCTCAAAGATGAAAGCATAATTGAGCCTTTCCGCGAGAAAACCAACATCATGGCATATGCGTAATGTATCGACCCAGATCAGTCTGCGCAGTCCACGCAGATTGATCCGGGCCAACACATTCCGTATCAGGGTGATATAGTAATGATTCCTGAAACAGAAAATCTACAAACGGGTCTATCTGGGTAAGCCTGTGCGGCATGCTTAGGCTAATCCGGGTCGATACTTTACGCAGAGTCCATAATGTTGATTTTCTCGGCTCCTATCGGGATTATGATTCGAGTATTCAAAAACTTGGTGTGTCTGTGAAATGTTGTTTTTGTTTGACATTCGATTGGTCAACTGTCATACGGAGAAGTATTGAACTCAATATGTCTCGATACTTAAGTGATTAATTGGAGATAAAGTGAAAATGTTATATATATGTACAATACTTGCAAGCAAGCAAGAGGCACCAAATGCATTGAAACACATATATGCGTAACTGTGTAATTATAATATATCCAGCATACCAATGGAATCACTGTTTTGTATGCATTGTAAGTAGCCTGACTATTCGAAGAGTAGCATTGGCTTTTCTATTCACCCCTTACGTCGACATAAGCGTCAGCATTCGTCAGAATTCGACAGCTTGATTAGGTTAAAGATTTGTTAAATTGTATTCTTAACAACAGCTCAAATTTTGATGGTACTTAAAAAAATGCCAAAAAAAATAAAATTGGGAGCAATATATTTTGCTTGTTTGAGACACAGACCTTATACTAAAGTCAATGTTACTTTAGGCCATTAACATAACTTTTGTCAGATTTCATGTGTTTTAATCATAAAGTTGTGCAACATCAGAAACTAGTTAAACCGTCACAACGATTTAAACCTGATCAGTGACGACGGTGTCCTTGGTCAAGGCCCATAGGTTTATGAACTTATTATCATGCATAGCACTTTTTAACTCTTTCACTGTCGAATTCCACAAAGTCGACACTTCCGTGTTGAAAATTGAACCACTCCATTTTCGACAAATTTTAAAATTGGTAAACTTTAATGTATAAGTGACAAACAGTGCAGATTCCAGGAGAGACATCTCGTAACACGCTGTCTAACTTGAATCTGCATTGTTTGTAACACTAAATAGTCAAGCTTGTTGTCCGACGATAACTGTAACTAGTCGTTATAATTGAGCCGTTCCACGAGAAAACCTAGGCATGCCGCGCAGGCTAATCCGGATCGATACTAGTTACGCAGAGTCCACAATGTTGGTTTTCTTTCGGAACGGCTAATTTGTATTATGTGTGTCAAACTTATAGACTTGTATCCAATGTTGTCATATCTCCGAAGATAAATCTCCAAGAGTATAAACACATGTATACTATAGCTTACTTTGTGTGAAGATAGCTTTAAATCCTTTAGACCTTTTCCCACTTGCAGACGCATTCAGAGACATTTGCAGCAGGCGACTTTACTTTTGAAAACATTGTGGCACAAGGATAAATTGCTCATGATGAGAAATTTCCGCTTTTGCCACAGTGTTTTAAACTCTTTTTAACAATTAAACTCTCATTTATGGAGATTTTTCACGTTCAAGTTTTCAAAGTTGTTTGCTGCAGATTTGCTGTATGTGGAAGGGTTAATGATTCAAATGACGTTATGGATCACGAATATGAACACGTCTAATAGCCCTGTCACACTATTGCGTCATGGATCACGAGTATGAACACGTCTAATAGCCCTGTCACACTATTGCGTCATGGATCTAGAGTATGAACACGTTTAATAGCCCTGTCACACTATTGCGTCATGGATCTAGAGTATGAACACGTCTAATAACCCTGCCACACTATTGAGTAGGAGAGAAACGTATTATCTGCCTATCAACATTCATAAATTAATTTTCAGACGCACAAAAAAACCTTGAAAATATAGAATTGTTTGTTTACTTATCGTATCGAATAGCGTTTCGCCAGTGTATGTCCAGCGTATTACCAGTGCAGTCTGCGTATGACTAGTAAATGAGTAGCGTATGAACTGCGCATGTCCAGCGTACCGATATCACTTGACAAAGTACCAATATAAGTCCACGAAGAATTGTAGAAGATCTAGAAATACGCCTGGCATACGCCAATCATACGCTAGTAGTATATTATGTATACGTTACTCAATCGTCAGGCATACGCCAAGATGTCTATATACGTTGCAGATACGTCAAACATACGTTAGAAGTACGTTACCCATGTGCCATCAATACGCTAGCTGTACGGTACACCTTCATGCCAGCGAATATCAGCGTATGAACAACGTAGCGACCTATGAGTAACGTACCTCTATCGTAACTCGAGCGTTTTCAGCGAATGCCTTACGTTTGCTTTGCGTATGAACCCAATGTCCGAAAACGCACACATTTTTTAGTGATGCTTAAACAGAAAGATCTGCCTCGCCGTATGCACACGTATGCCAGCGTATTCGACCGTGCTTAAAACGTATAAAAGATATGTCATAGGTACCACTAGCGTATGTCAGCGTAAACCAGCGTAAACGTGGTGTTTTCCATACGCTGGCATACGCTAGTACGATACGCAATAGTGTGACAGCGCCATGACACAGCTTACTTTATGTGAATATAGCCTAACATTAAATTTTGTATTAATGATTCAAATTACCTTATTGTCCTAGAGTATGAAAACATTTGTCATATAGCATTCTTTGTATGCATCTGATATTATATCCTGTATTGCCGATTTAAATTACCTGACGTTACACATGTATAAACACATTTCTAAAATAGCTTGCTTTAAATGAATATGCATTAAATCCTGCACTAATGAACACGATTTCCCGAGGGATCTAGAGTGTAAACACATATTAGCCTTTCCACGAGAAAACCAACATCGTGGACTCTGCGTAATGTGTCGACTCGGGACCCAGATCAGCATGCGCAGTCCGCGCAGGCTAATCCGGGCCGACACATTCCGTCTAATGGGGAATAGAGGTATATAGTAATGCTTCCTGAAACAGAAAATCCACAGGAGGCGAACAACATCTGTCCGGGTTAGCCTGTGCGGCATACTTAGGTTGATCCAGCTCGATACATTAGGCATAGTCCACAACGTTGGATTTCGCGTGGAACGGCTTATATCTGATTTAACGTGAATTGTTTGAATCTGACATTAAATTCTATATTACTGATTCTCGTACAGGAGATAGAAAGCCAGTTGGAAATGGAAGAGGTAAAAGGGATAGAATCGATTTCAATTCATGCTTCTATTGGTTTTACTCTTCAAATCTGCGTTTCTTCCCTTTCCCTCTTTGATTACTACATCGATAAAGTTGATTTTGTCTTGGATACCAATATTTACCCGGAAACAATATTTTATATGTATTTTCTTTGTTGATCGCAAATAAAGTGAAACTTTGTTGAAAACACTGTTACACATATCTTAAAACATATTTCTAATAATTCATAGTGTATATCAAATTGACACAGTAAGTTTGGCATAACATTAAGATAAACATTGACATGTTACAAAGTATCCAAGCAATTCCAAACCATCGATGATATGGAACATCATTCAGCATGATGATAATGTATGACTTTATGATCCAGAGCTCTAGATAAGGAGATATTTTTACTTTCTGGGGTTTTGAGTTCGAATCCCGGCTTTCTTTCTGACGTTTGACAAAACCCAATGCGACATGCGTCATTCGTCTTCCAACAATGGGCTAAGTATATGTGGAAAAGCAGCCAGTTGCTTGGGAAGTTTGATGTGTGGAGTACAGGTGAGAGAAAACCAGGAAATACGTGTGTAGGTGAACTGGCCGCCGTGATATGACTGAGAAATTGTTAAAAACGGCATTAAACTCCAATCAATCAACTTTTTACTTTCTTACATCCTTATTTAATCCTCTGCCACTACAGTATGGGTACGCAAAATATTATTTTAGGAACTCACATCATGTGTTTTAGTAGGATGATAAAATAGATATTTGGAAGATATTTGGGAAAAGAGCTGGATACTCCTCCTTATCTGGAACTCTGAGTCTTTATCTCAATTACTGAAGCGCGTCTGGAGAAAACGAGTCCTGTTGGAATCACATCCTAACCTTGTTTTAGCATAAACAATAATTAACAAGGATGAGACACTGGATGGTCTGCAAGCGTCGATTCTTCCTCAAAAGATAAGATATATGGCTCCTCAAAATGTACGTCGACGCGGGCTGTCAATTAAGAGGTTGTGAGTCTAAAAACCGCATCTCGGCCAATATTCTCTCTTACGTTTGATTAAAGTCAAGCGCCATTCATAATTGGAACAAAAGTATATCCGGAAAGGAACCAAGTTGCTTGGATAGACTGTTGTGAAGTATACTGGTGAAACTGGTGGATAAACAAACCGGCCGCCGGCATATGAATGAGAAATTGTCAAACCAAAAATCAACAAATCAAATTCAATGTTGTAGGAGGACAGTGATGGTGCGGCAGTTTGTGTGTGTTTACATGGTCCATATGATCCGTATATGGAGGTTCGAGTAACAAGACCCCAAACGCGTGATTCAGCCTGAACATATATGATCCGTATATGGAGGTTCAAGTAACAAGACCCCAAACGCGTGATTCAGCCTGAACATATATGAGCCGAATTACAAGAAAACCAACAGTGTGAATTCTGCGTAAAGTATCTACCCGGATAAGCCTGTGTGTGCAGCGTAGACTAACCCGGGCCGATACTTTTTGACTCCTGTGGATTTTCTGTTTCAGGAATAATTTCCTAGCGACGTACTGGTATATGAATACTTACCCAGGCATCATGCATAAGTGAACTAACGCCGTGATATAACTGAAATAATGTTGAAACCGGCATAAAACCCCAATAAAACAAAATAAACTGCCTTATTATTCAAGCTAATCTGCTATAGCTCTTTTCTCCAGACGTGCATCATATAGTTAATCAAGATTTTAACATATTCAGATTGCACAACTAGAGCAATTCGATTTAAAGAGAAATACTTCGATTTTACTCTGCACTTGATTTTGTTTCAAATGGAAATATTGTCTACCGATAAAAGATTATTGTATTACAAATTTATTTAAGATTTATTTCGTTACTAAATTTCAATTTGAATGTTCCAAGTTTTACACCAATAGTAAGAAACAAAGTTAAACACACACAATTTCGATATTTGTTGTAATTTGGTACTTTGATATATATTTTGTATATGACTCGATGTTTCGTTGTATCTATTTTTTCTAGGATACGTATTCATTAACGACTTTAAATGCATTCGAATTATTTATTAAAAGAATATTTAAAATTTCAAAGTAAAACCCCAGAAATAATGATATTTTTATCTTTCAAATATCAAAGTTTTACAATTTCTGATTGGCTAAATCATTTGGTTTACCATACCAAGATTAAGAGCAATGTGTTTATTTCAAATTTCAAATTGACATCATTTCTGATTGGCTCCATCACATATGGTAAAGTAAATCAGTAATTGTGTCACTTTGTTTCTTTTAAACTTGAAAGCAAACCTAGAGCTAATATGTTAAATCATATAGTTTAGCAAATAGGAAGTGTTTTTACTTTGTTGATTTCAAATGTCAATGAATACCCATTTCTCATTGGCGAAATCATACGGTGGAGCAGATCAGACATTCTGTCACTTAGCTGATTTCAAATTTCAAAGTAAACCCGTTTCGTGTTGGCTAATGCATATGGTTTGGCAATTAGTATTAGGGAATACAGCTCCTGGTTCAGCTATGGGAAAGACAATACAATATGTTTAAACGATATGTGTATGTTTATGTATGGTACCTGGTTTATATGTGTGTCCAGTTTACAGTAATACGTATTATATTGGTTAAAATGTTGGAAACTATGTTTGAACATACTCATTATGTTTTCGTCATAATTCATCCGCTTAACAATAGAATCAAGCTTAGCAGTATAGTGTGTTGCCATGTACGGAGGAGCACCATGCATTCTGTATTCGTCTTGACAGTTTCCTTCCAACACTCCTGGAAAATGTCATCGTGGTGTAGTGAATAAAACGCCCGGCTCCGGAGCGGGTGACAAGGATTCTGTTCTGACTTTGGTCATACAATATACTTTATAAAGGTAGTAATTATTTTCAGAGGACAGCGTTACGACTGATACACCGGTGTCAGGATCATTTATAACGAGAGTACTTGTAATTTACACAGGGAACGCCGAGTTATAACTGAAATACTATTGACAGGGGCACCAAAACCATTAAAACAAAAGACATCCAGGAAAAAAATGTCTGATTAAATGTTACGGTTATTCTAAGTCAAGAATATTTTGACAATACTTATCATGCTGCTCTGGATTAACCTCTGGTAAAGCACATCATTTTGGTCCAAAGAAAACGAATAAGCTATTTTATAATGTTAATGTATTGCCGAAACAGAAATAGTGTCCACAGGTCCTCGGATTATTGCATGCATTTTCTTCTGAATATATATAATTATGAGGCATGCTGCATGCTCATTTTTTTGAAAAAGAAATATGTTGAATAATATTAAGTAAAAACGAGTTTGAATAGAAGTGAAACAATTAAGTTTATATTAACGATTTACATGCATATTTCTCGGTTTTAAATTAGTTAATATCAAATAACTGTAGTACTATCCTATGATTATGAATTTGAATAAACGTTGGAAAAACAATACAATACATTTAGATATTCAAATTCCGAAAGAAATTTTCCATTGGCATATATTCATAAAGCAATTAGGTCATAGCAAAAACGATATTTTCCAAACAGATAGCTACGTACATATAATAACATACTTTGATCCTAGTCTTATCGATCATGTTGTTCCATTTGTTTGACATTAAAGGTGAAAGAAGAATTAGCTGGCCTTCTGCAAATTCCTAGCGAGCAGGTGGATAAGACAGTCCATGAGAGTAAATGTGATGACTTGTCAGCCATGTTTAATATGATGCTTGATGTTAAACGGTCGGAAAAAGGTAAGGATATCGCACATGCATGTGTAGTTCCATACTAAAAATACCGTTATTCAAGTCTAAGTAAAGCATAACTTACATTATAATGCAATTAAAACGCCTTTAAATAATCATGTTGAAAAAGGTGCGGTGGATGGGTGCGGTGGATGGGTGCTTTTGGCAATTATTGGTTGACCTTGGTTGGCCATTCACGAATCGCTAAAATGCATTATTGGTGTGACTAACCTTCTAATGAAAATAAGACTTCATTGTCAATTTCTTAATATAAACGCATGAAAATAAACCGCTTGACATAACATTATTGTTCCAAATAATAATGACCTAACTTTATCTTTCGAATGAACATCAGAGAAGGCGTTTAAGGCCAGTTAATCTATTAGAAACCGCAAAGTAGAGATACTTCCAAAACGCTAGCATGGAATCAGTTATTTTGGGAACTCGTAACAATCCAAACCACTGATATTAAATTACGAAAATCTGTATAAGTTTGATCATTGGCGCTTATTTTCTTGGTGACGAAGGTCATGGTGTTGATGCCAAATTAACTTATTTGAAACCTTGTGATGGCCACTGACCTTCGCGACTTGGCGACTAGCAAATATCAATATCGGCCTGCATCTCCGTGCAGCCTGACTGGGATCTTCGCTAAACATTTATTAGTCGCACATATCTCTTTGATTTCTCAGAGGACGGCCATAACCAAAAGTCGACTTAAAACATGTTATAAACAATAATATCGAGAATGCCATTAAATCTCTGTAAGTCGTCGGCTTTCGTGTGACATGATTCAAATTATTTATTCTCTTTTCGATACGTTAGGACTGTATGACCTAGACTTCACCCTAAAGATGGAGGTGAAAAAGGAGCGACACCGGAAGAAACACCACCACCACAAGCATAAATCTAAAAGTAAGTTCAAAGATTTTATACACTTACATTTGTTTTTCCCTTTCTTATTCATCAGAATTTGGTGCCGTTTTTTTCGGAATGTCTTAACATTTGCATCATCCACTAGGTTTTCGTCAGGACACTCCATTAATATAGGATTATTTTTGCTTATATGTGTTTGTGAATAATTAAATCAAACCCACATATGCATTAGAATGATTTTTGATCTAGATATATACAACTTGTTTTAGAAATATCCAAATTGTAGCGCAAAACAGTTGAACCATGCTAAAGAAACACTAACTATGTTGCACCATATTTGGATAAATACCCGTCTTGACATTCGGATTCGAATCAACCCCGTTTCTCAGAAACCAGTTGAAAGTCTTTGTTATATGTTAAGGATGCAGGTCGGAAAAAACAAATGAGCAGGATGACTTGGTTCAGCATTTGGTTCGAGTGCAACGAGATTGATCATATATCGTATTTAGAATGCGAATGACATCTATATAAAATACATGAAGGGGAACGGTTCCCCTCTTGCATTTAAACAAAAACTTCTCTTGTCATATTATTGAGGGGATTTTTTTTTCATAACAACTTTATCGTTCATATTTATAATGGTAGAAATTGTTATCACATTGTTCTTGTGTTATTGGAAAGCAAAGCATTAGATACATATATATCGGTTTTCATTTAGGTCAAGATGTCTCTAAACAAACCGACTAATTGATTTATTAGTTTATTAGACTAGGTCGTGTAAATAAACATTCCATAACATTCATTGGTGTATTGAATTAATCCGCGATGGGAACTAAAATTCCAAAAGAAAACGGCTGCTGAACTTCCGACTCAGCAGGTAAATGATGGTCGTTTTGAATATTTCTTTACTTACTAATGCGTAGCCTTTGCATGTTACTCCGAATATATGTTTCCGAGACGCGATAATCTGTCATTTTAGGCAGGTTGAAAATGACAAAGTATACAGGGTGATAAATGCAACACCTTAAAACGCAAAAAAACATTATGTAGTAACAAAACGTTCGTTACAACATCAGATTTCGCGAGGGTATATCATTATGTCGAAATAAGTTAGAAAATTGAAGACCAAATATGCACATCGTTTTACTGATCAAGAGACGGTTTCGCAGCCATTTTGTTGGTTCATTTTTTTTTAGTAACGTGAATGCATCGTTGATATTTACTAGGAATATCGTTTATAGTGCGCTAGTTAAAACGTGCTACCAATGGTAGAAAATAAACCAACTAATAACTTTATGATTTACAATCCTCTGTTACATGTAAGATGAGCCGTCTCACGAGGAAACCAACATTATTCAGCATTAGCATGCCGTGCAGGCTCACCGGATAGACACTTTTCGCCTCTTGTGGATTTTCTGTTTCAGGAATCATTATTCAATACCTATATCCCCCTGAGGCGAAATGTGTCATTCCGGGTCAGTCTGCGCGGACAGCGCAGGCTGATCTGGTCGATATATTACGCAGATGCCATTATGTTGGTTTTCTCGTGGGACGGCTCAAATGTTTGTATATTGAGTTGAATCTGATCAAAGTCGACTTTAGTTTATATTTGAAGCTGATAAAGTAAGTATGTTATTAACATTAGATAGCGAAATGACATGGTTACAATGTGTTATAACAAATGAAGAGTTACAGATCAACCTACCAAGGGTGATTTAAATTATATTTCTGACTGGGTTTTCAGGGAACAGATTACTGTTAAAGGCACAACAATACGTTGTTAATGACCTTATTGATTCGTTGTTATATCATTTAACACTTTCAAATTGCAGCCAGATATATTGAGAACACAAAAACGAATCATATTTCAAAAGAGCAATCCATTCAACAAATACACGAATTACTCCCAGAAAACCCCGACATATACAAGATACCAATATGCTTCTGGGAGGAGTTCGTGAAAGGTAACTCAATCGGCATGGCAGTTGAATGCATGACTGCAACTTATTTTGGTATAGTAAGATATGTCAAATGCAACACGCGATGGTTTAAATTGAATATATCGGCCATCTTTTACTATAGAACTAACACTATACTACGTGCATTCCACGCATCCTTAATAATACTTAAGTGCAAAGTAAATGATGGCAATATAGCTTTAGGAGTTTAGTAATTTTGTGTTTCTCTCATTAATGCTGCATTGTATTAGCAAAATATTTTGTCTTTCTAGGTCTGCATCATACTACATCAGCCTTACGAAAGTTTCACAATATTTCCAAAAACCAACATTTATTTAGATAACACAATCGATTGATTGGAATTTAACACCGTTCTTAAATAAATGTTCAGTTATATCACAGATGTAACACCGATATGTTAGTTTACAATCGAATAAACTGATATATGCACGGTTACATTGAACAACCTTATTCCGTTAAACTTGTCATTGAACTGTTGTCTAAACCATTCAGTTCATCATAAATACGTCAAACAATGCAGCATCATTGCGTTAAACAGCTGCTAAGGTTAAACATAGTCCTACATACATTGTACAGGTATATTCCAAATATTAATATTCATATTAACATAAATATCACAGTGGTAATAAAACTTGGATTAGACACATCGAACACGACAAATGCTTCTGTGATAATTATGTTCATTCGAACTACGTTTGGAATTACCTTAAACCATCGCAGTCTTCTAGTAACAACACTGCCATTGTGTCGTCTAGCACTTTGTTGCCCAATCGGTTGTTGCAAGATGGTTTGAACTGTTTCCGTTTCTGGGTATACTAGAGCAACTATTCTAACCCTCAGATCCTGCAACAGTAAATTTATCAACCTAGCAACATATGATTGAATTTCTTTGTTTTTATTATAATGGATTTCATAAATGTTTACCAACACGTATGCCATACTTATTATCAATGTTCATTTTTTGTGTTGAAAACAAAAGTTGAATTTACAGGTTTTGCCTTCTTCCCCACTGTTATAGTTTTTATTTAACAAGACCCAATTAACTCCCTATCTATCACCAGTCAACCACATTAAATTAATTTAATGCTAAATGTGTGTCTTATATGTTACACCTTCAATGCTGTTATCGTTACTCGTTATTTGGCGAGGGAAGGTTTCTCGTGTCCCTAATCAATGACAAAGATATGTTTTAAGTATGAAAATATGATAACTAGTTCAAGGGTAAGATAAATAATATAATTTAAATTATTTACTTTTCCAATTTTAAAACATTATAGTATCTTTTATGTTTTAGTAAATCTAACAATACCTGTTATGTAATATGTCAAATAAAATCACCGCTTTACCAGCTTATGGTCGTTGTTGGATAAACAGCTTTCGTAATGGAGCGGTCCTCCAGGGAAATTACCATGTATGCGTCTAACATATGTAGTAAACATACCTCTTCGCGCATCGCATGCTAAGGATCCAAATGGATTGTGCTAAACAGTTTGTGTTTCCTTAGAGTTCCGTTTAACTGTAATATATAATAATAATAGGAGTGTTCCCTCTTTTAAACAATTACGGGGTAAGTGGTCGTTTTGTTTTTAGGCGACTTTAACGGTTAATCAGTAATCTAAGTTGCTTATGTAAATTACCAGTACTATTGGTATGGGTATCATTCAACCAATTAACCAGCTGTAAGGATATCCAGCAAAATGATGAGCTCAAAGGAGAGAAACCATATCTAGCATAATTTCTTTTGCATTGCATGGCTGGCAGGCATGGCCGAGGATCGAAGCGATGCATTCCGTTTCCGGTACAGATTCTTTGATAATATATATATAATATAAATAACAAACCATTTACAAAAAGAAAATATTTCTAAATGTGCCTTGATTTCCATTTAAATATTTAGATTATAAATTACGATAATAAATTAACATCATTGTTCATATTCAATAACTATCGGTAGTATTGATTCCATGTTGTATCAGACGTCTTTGTCAGAACTTGCACTTATTATATGGTGCATTTGTGTCTATTTTTGTAAAGCACAATTATCTTACGTGTGTTTGTATGAAAGGGATTGCCTATATTAATTACCTTGTTATATGTTATTATGTGATTTGATGTTTAGATTAAACATGATTAAATTAGATAGATGTCAATGTCTGACACTGCCGTATCATGCTCCTAAAGTTCATGCAGCTTAATATAAAGTTGACCTCTTGTCAGAAATTGACATCTCGCTTAGCGATGGACCAGATTTGAACTACAATGAGCTGTGTTTGGCGATTAACTCAGGTTTGGCATCGGTTTAAGTTGCATTGACTTATAAAAGAGACTAAAATACTGTTTGTGGGGTCATGAGAAACATTTCGGGTTGATATAACATATAGTCAGGCAATGCTTGCTATGCTGAAACTGTGCGTATTGACATACTCCTGAATGAATTTTAACTGTGTACAGATGAAGTAAGAACTCAAATTGACAGACGCGGCTCAAATATTTGTTGGAAATACTTTTTCGGTTATAATATTGTATGTAGGGAAAACATATTGTAGCACTACTAGTGACCAAATTAACCAATTAAACCATAACTTCGTCTGGTGGATATGTGTGCAATAAGAACAGAACAATATTAACACGGTTGTGTTGATTTATTGCCAGTAAATGTAATAAAAACAGAAGTCACGTGTGAATAGTTGCACTGAGTCACTAAGATAGTATGATTAGTCTGCACAATATTGAACTGTTGTCCGTTGGGAGTAATTAACGTGCATGGTGACGAGTTAATATAACTGAAAGTGTTAAACATGTACATGTACATGTTTGTTTTGTCTTTAAGCATAGTAAACACGTCTTATGTTGTATGTTAACATTGTGAACACTGTTTCGTTCTGTGAGGGATTTTCATAAATCGATGCATATGGTTGTACACAACCCTTGTCTTCATCACGAACATTAAAGTAAGACATGTAAATCATATCACTACAATCCTATGGATAATTAAGCGATGATCTAGTAAAATGTACCTTACCATAATTGAGTCTTCCCGCGCGAGAAAACCAACATTGAGGACTCTACGTAAAGTATCTTCTAGATCAGCCTGCGCAGTCCGCGCATAATAACTTAGACAGACACTTTTCGCTTCTTGTGGATTTTCTAATTCAGGAACCATTACTCTATACCCCTGAGACGAAATGTGTCGGCCCGGATTAGCCTGCGCGGATAGTGCAGACTGATTTGTGTCGATACATTATGCAGAGGCCATAATGTTGGTTTTCTCGTGGGACGGCTCATTTGTATTGCAAGTGATACTTTTGCGGCTGCATCCAAACAGTCTGGTACTGTGCTCAATGAATGTCATAAGTTAACTGAATACAGATATGTGTTTATCTACAGGCTGATGTTGATGGACATTGGTCGCACATGTATGAAGTTGATTTTCTTAGATCGACGCTCCAATTGGCATCTTAACATCTTAAACATACAACCTTACCAATCATAGTTCATCTCTGGAACATAATCTTTTCATTCGTATAATGGTTTGGTTGATGCAACAATAATGCGTGTCATACATGTATAGGTTACGAATGTGAAGTATCTTTTGAATTTGTTACACTAACTTTACCTTTGGAATATATGCACATACGACTCGTATGAGTCAAATAAATAACCTATATTATGTATACATATTCGTTTCATGTGTCTAATAGCTTGTTCGGTACATCAATAATGTGTGTCATTAGTTGGTTATGCATATGTAGTATCCCTTTAATTAGCTACATATGCTACTAAAGTGTTGATATCAATATCCGACCTTGTATTATTGTTTTGCAGATCAATGACAATAGACAACATTAGTTAAATGTTTCGTTGCAGTTTTTACTTGAACAGGTCATCAGTGTGTACATATTTCACATACTTAATCTGTACTTTGCAGCTACACCATCAATTTTGTGTCCAGACCTAGAGGCGTCAGATCACGAAGGCGATGTTAAAGTTCCACATTCCATGAATAGTACAAGATTTGATCTAATGGCAGTTTGCAGTGCTCCAACATGGTTAGGAGGTAGCAAAAGGAAGTCGATCAACAGAAGAAGAAAATCACCTATACCTCCAAACAGCCCATTTCCTTCTGCAAATCCTGTAAGTTGTAGTCCCTTGTCCTTAACCGACCTGTAAGTTGTAGTCCCTTGTCCTCACCGACCTGTAAGGTGTAGTCCCTTGTCCTTACCGACATGTAAGTTGTAGTCCCATGTCCTTACCGACTGCTTTGCTATATCGCCACTGGATTGATCGCCGTTCAAAGCGTTTATGGCGAAGATTTTTTCTTCTAGCCACATGTCCTAGCCTAGTACTGCTAAGTTACCCATAATTGAGCAGTTTCGCGAGAAAACCAACATTATTATCTCTGCGTAATGTATCGACCCAGATCAGCCTGCGTAGTCCGCGCAGACTGATCCGGGCCGAATAATTCCGTCTCAGGAGGATATAGGTATAGAGTAATGAAACAGAAAATTCACAAGAAGCGAAAAGTGTCTATCCGGATTAGTTTGGGCGACATTCGTAGGCTGATCCGGGTCGATACATTACGCAGAGACCATAATGTAGGTTTTCTCGCGGGACGGCTCAATTAATAGATAAGTGTTATGTCGCCGTGATATATAAGAAATACTTGTACGTAAAACCCTAATTAATTAAACAAATATCTTAAATTAATAAATAAGGGATACATTTCATGTTTTTCATGTCCTTAAATAATTGTCTAACATAGAAGATTCTTCGGAATACTACAACAAATAGCATGCGATTGAATGATTATAATACTAGAGATAGTTTTGGACATTGCATCATGCATTATGCATTTGATATAGAGATTTAGATTTAGACTTGGTGAGACATTGACCAATAAACTCATCCTTATCTGTTGATACGAGGATATTGAGAGATGCTATGTCTATTGGGTAGATGTTCTTTGTTTTAATTTCTTAATTATATATTATATATATTATTAAACACCGTTATAGCTTGTCGAATGGAGAGTCCTTTATTAGCATGACGTGTTAAGATCGAACCCAGGTCTACCGTGGAATTAGAATTGAACTCAATAGAGTGAACATATATATTCAAATATAACTACTACACAATTTCTATAAGAACACTTGTTTCTATATACAAATATCGGTTGCTTTATTTTGTTTTGTAATTTACTTTTTCTGCTTATCATAACGATCATTCGAATGTTCTAGTTAGGCACTGTTCGACGGGTATATACATGTACATGCAAAGTATTTTTGACCGCCGCTAAAAATCATGTGATCGATTATATTGAAGACAAAAACCTTTTTTTTATTCAGGAGGGCGGGAAACCGGGTGATGGTGAAGCGGCTGCAGCTTCTGCACCATCAGCTGCGGTAGCTGGTCATGAGCACGGCAATCTCCTATCGCCTAGTCAAGCCTCTACACAAGTCGCACAGCTTCTTCGCCGAAACTCATCTCGAAGAAGGACACGAAGAACAAGTTCTACAGATCCTCCCAGTCGACAAGGAAGTCTTAGCCGACGGCGTCGTAATCGACCGGGAACACCTAGTACTGGACCACATAGTCCGCACAGTCCAACTAACCTTAACAATCCAGAAATCAAGATAATAACGCCAAAACAAAGCCCTGTACCTTCTGTTAAAAGACCGATAAATTTAGGATTAAAAGAGTGTTATACAAATGCAAATCCATTAAAGGATTGTTTTACGAGTAACAACCATTCAAAACTGGATAGACACAATACTCTAGGACCAAACAATTCATCCTACTCTCGTAGGAGAAAGGTTGGTGTAGACCATCGAGATGGAACTTACTGTGTACATTCAGACAGTTCAAACCCTTGCTCAACTACAAATTTGCATGAGGATTATAGTGATGGATCACAGGAAGTATTTCACGACACTGACTTTCACTCGGATTCTCGGACCTCACTGATAGGGGGGCATGGACCTCAGGATCAGAGCGTAGAGTCACGAATCGCTGCAGCAGATATACGCTCAATCGTCAGGCCAAAACAGTATATCTTACACGGTAAGGTAAATGGTCCATTGAGAAACAACTTGTGCAATTTAACAATTCCTAACAATGAAGACCCAAATCGAAATGCAGCGGCCTCACCAGAAATCATTATAGAATCTATGCAACCTAATTCATTCGCTAATCTTTCTGATGACGAAAAACTTGAACGCCAAATGAGTTGTGAAAATCTAAAAACTAAAAAAGCAAAAGGGGTCAAACAAGTGCAATCTGAACTTACTGTTCCAAATAATAATAGTTCTGAAAACTTACACAGTTCAACAGAGTTATTGGGAGCCGCTAGTTTGAAGCCTGGTAAAACACGTACAGATATTAGTAGTGTTGAGAATTTACATTTGTGCAGTGTGAATGGAATGTATGCAAATCCAATGGACAGGGGTGATCATGAAGTTGCAAAGGTAACTCAGCAAAGTGTGAGTGGTAGTGAAGACGTTTTCACTGATTTACACGAACCCGACCATCTTGTTGCAGATCTTTATTCGAAAAGGGAGAAAATATCATTGGAAGACAAGATATTAATGCAGGACGAGATATTCTATTTGGATAGTAGTGATCATAACTCTTCACAAGAAAATATTTTCTCCAGATCAAGAAGAAGAAGACCACTGAAGGAGAGTATCACTTCAGATGAAAATGAGAGTGTTTCTGCACCTATTTTGTTATCACCAAGAGAGCTTGGATTAACTTTATCTCATGGTGACGGGTATAGGGAGTCGCTAATAAGGCCCAAAGTTAGTTCAGTAATGCCCATAAGGCATGGTAGTACTCCCTCTGTTCGTTTTGTTATGCCTAGTACTCCAATACGCCAAATGTTTAAATCTCCTATTGCACGAATAGAAAGTTTTCATAGTGATGATTTTGAACTTTTTACCTCAGACGTTGAAGCTTTGGTAACCTCACCTACACCATCACCATCACCTAATTCTATTCAAACACCCACTGTTCCCTGTTTTCAATACAAACTGCACTCGCGGAGGAAGAAAGGATTTTTGAAGAAATCCTCAAAAAACAACCAGCAGAAGTTCAAGAAGGATGCACCACAATATGCAAAAGATGGTTTAGCAAAGGATGGTTTACTGACATATCTACCAGAAAAGCCCTTAAAGTATGTATTAATACATATATTTTTCATCCTTATCCTAAACGAGTATGATAATAAATCTCCAGGTCATATTGTTTTCCCCTATCCGTTTAATTGTTTATTCGATACTCCCTCGTTCCTGTGGGACAAATAATTACTTATTAACCTGTATGTACTTGAGCGTGTATATGTGGATTTATCATGAAATATGGCTGGCGCGTTTTAACCTATCGAACACCTATCGAACACATTTGTACTGTGATACATAGTATGCCAAGCAAATCCTGTTCATACTTTGACATACTTTCAGCTGTACTTGTTTAAAGATGATGTGGATATGAAGCCCTTGAATTATATACTGATATTTGTCAGGATGTTCGCAATAACAGTTTAGGCTAATGACTTCTATCATCAAAGTTCGTGCTTGCTCAAAATAAATATTAGGTCAAAACATGCTTCTTTGGCATAACTATTTATTTAGATTCACCACGTTTCTTTTATTTGTGCTAAAATAATAATAATGTGTTTATATGGAACACTTTTACAGGTTGCATTTTCTTTCAATTGCTTTAATGTTTGGCATCGACATCAGCGTTACTTTGCGGACTCAATGACTCATAAATGAAACAGGTGCCTTACTGTATTGTATTACAATGTCGGAAATGTGTACATCACCACCAACGTTGAAACCTTTATGTTTGCAGCAGCAATTATAGTTACAGTATACTTTTAATGGATTTTAAATTGTAGGGTAGATGTGCGACCTCACGACCCTCTCTTTAGCTCCAGTTCTGAATGTGGAAGTGATGGACAAGTGCCTGATGGAGACAAAGCCTCTAATGCTAGTAAAGCGAAAATATTTCCCATGGAAAAAGGTGGGTATTAGATTGTGCTGCATCCATTATTACTTAATATTTAAAGTATGGTTTGAGACGTTCGACTCAATGACTTTAATTTGCAAAATGACTGGTATGAGTGTTGGTTCGTAATAAGGTTTTAAATTGTACTCTCAGAGCAAGAATATGTTGAGCTTGTCATACAATCGATGTAAAACAAATCAGTTCACATAAACAATGTAACCCTTAAAGACAACGTTGTGTATATTTAGATTGAGGCAACCCTACAATATAGTACGTCGACTTTCTTGTCATAAGTAGCTTTAGATACGTTATTTTTAGTTAGACAAAACAGCTTAACAAATTGTCAACTAGAATATATAAATAGATTGATAAATTATCGAACATGGTTAACAGTCGATACAATATAGATAAATAACAGTGTTGAAAGCCAGTAAAAAGGAAATAGTCAAATATTGTTTCTTTCAGATGATGAACAGCAAGAAATCAAAAGTGGAAAAGTTGCATCACAAATGAATGACAGAACGAAACTGATCTCTGATGTTAATGTTAATCAAAATAGCACGAACAAAAAGCACCAGGTATTTACATTTATTATGTGTCCATATTAATTGAGTTAGTTTAATTGTATATGCTTTTCATTCCTGCTGAATGAAGTATTATTTGCTCCTCGTCAAACCAATTATGACCTCCGAGGCTTTAAGAATTAATTGGCAATAACTAATTTGACTGAAATGTGTTATCATTAATCTCGATGATGTATGTATAACTGACAATAGCAAATATCTTAGTCGAGGAACGCTAAAGTGTATTCATTCAGATCAGTGCTCGTGTACCATAGCGCATTTAACCCTTTGACTTCTAAAACTGATTTAGTAAAGCCTATGTCACAGTAGAGAGTCATTCAGCCGTCGCAGCCATATCATCTGATCAAGCGCTTTACTGCTAGCTATTCAATTGTATACTATTCTTTTTCTAGAATTGGCTGTGGACTCTTTCAAATGCTGAGCTGGAGAAGAAAATAAAGTTTCAGCTTCGAGAGAGTTAATAGCCAATCCGTGACTGTTTAAATATCATTGTTATTGGGATAGTTTTACCGAGGGTTTCCAAACATTATACTGATGTAATATTACCGAGCCTTTTCCATACAAATCAAACCGTGTATGACATAATTAAAAGAACGAAAAGAAATGTGCTGGTAAAATTCTGATCGAAACAGTTTGCATATTTATGATGATTAATGTTTCATGAAGCAGGATTGAGATGTATGTTTATTGCATTAAGACGCACCTTGCTATTTTTGTCGATTAATATATGTATGCACACGCATATTGGATATTTCCGTCATTACGTTAAGCACAGTATTTGTTTTGCTTAGCCTTCATCACAATTTCTTCGGAGATTTACTTACTTCGAGCGTCGAATGCTATCAGAGATCTGTTTTACTTATACACATTGATATTTGACCGCTTTATTTGACATTATCTGTGGTGTAATAGTTGATAGATTTGCTATATATAATCGAGAAATGTTGATTGACGATAATAACTAGTTTCTATTTACAAAATGAAAGAACTAAATATAAATACAAATACAAATTGTCTCCGAATTAAATCATAACCTTCATTGCCTATATTTATCGTTTTCTGTAAAGGCCTGAGTGCATGACAATAGAAATGAGGGATTAAATTCACAAACATCTGTCTGTTTTGTCTTTAATAATATTCAATTTATGTAGTTACTTGTTAGTGTTCGCGTATATAAATATTCCGATAACAGAGTACAATAGTTCGTATGACATTGGAAACATTGACTAACTAAATTAGTATCTTAAATAAACACTTGTTTTTATATTTGGCGCTTTGTCTAATTTCTCTTTTTGATACTATGTCTGTGTATTTTGCATAATTTTAATCGTTTGTAAGTAAGAAAATATATTTTTTCTATTAATTCAAGTAGATTTATGATGAAAGACTGCGTCTGACTGATTGTTGTTTGCTTTATAAACCATGTTAAAACTAAACGAAATATTCAAGTTTCGTGTTTTCCCACAATATTATCTTAAACCCTTTAGTTGTAATTTATGCAAGTGTGTGATGATTTGGAACAGACGATTTCTATATAGGTTTAAGTATTGCAACAGATGTAAAGAGTTGACCTTAAAGTAGCATTGAACAATAAGCAATGTTACAGCATGTGATCTTTTATAAATACTTTTATGGCAATGAATCATCATTTTTTCCATAGAATGAATTCGCTTCAGCAACACATAGCTTTCGCAATTTATTATGATTGCTTACTGTATTTTGAGGGTGGACATGCATAGATTATTTATTCCATATAACAGAATGCTTCAGAAATCATTCACCATATTGAGTGCATGGTATACGTACGAAAACTAGCTGAACGTTTCAGAAATCCGTGTTTTTGTCGTGATATATTTGTAAGGGAAATACTGTTTAAAACCACCAATCCCACAGTAAAACATTTGAATCCATGCGTGGTACTCACACTGTTGAAACGAAAGGTGAATATAAAACCTTTAGAATAAATAGTAAATGCAAGCCATTGAATTACAAATCCTATATAATAACCTGTATTTTTCCTAGCTTCCACATCCACTGCGAGTATAAATTTCCTGTTTATTATTTCAAATACATCTTCAGGTAAAGCTTGAACTCAGTAGCATTCATTTTAATGGACATAGCATAATTTGCAACTAGAATCTCTCCTATCGTTTTATAATCAGATTTGGCAAATTATCCTGAACTATAGAGCATTTAAAAGTTTAGATATATATATATATAGTGCAATCCAAGCCCCTGTATAGCTTAGAAGTCAGAGTCTGTTTCATTCATTGATTTAAGTTATTTGAGTAGTTTTAAGGCATCTTTTCTTTCCATCTTTCTCTTTCTATGTTCAGTTGTTTTTGTCAAGTTTATCTGAAGATAATCACAGGAAAACATGTTAAAGATCATTAAAACATGAAATATATACTCGGGTTTGCAGTCAAAGTATTTCGAATTTAGTTTTGTCAAGAAAAGGAGGTTGCTTTTAAAAGTTATTATGACAAAGTCTATATACATTTCATATATATGCCATGCTTGTGGTTACAACTATCTGGTTCTAAGTATTTACATTTCGATGGGACAGTGTGCTTTTGATTGATTTGTCAAGCGAATTCATCAAGCCGTAAAATTGTCGACTGCCATCAAATAGTAAATTGATATCCTTATTTACACGTTCGATGTCAAGAATGTGTACCAATCTTTATTCAGATATAGTAATAAACACATTAAACCGTGAACTGAAAATATAGTTAACCTCTTCGTATTGAGTGTTGTTTTGCATACGTTAAGTATTGTAATAGCAAAGCACCAGTCTATGTAGTATCCAATGTTGTTTTGTAGTGCACGGAACACCAGCATGTTTCATTGGTCTTTTTAGCCGCTTGAAAGATACATAATTTCAAAAGAAATTGGACAATCATCGTGTGCACAACATGGTCTTAATACAATGCTACAGTTGCATAAATTACAGAACACTTAAGAGGAAGACAGTGGTAGAGCGTTGACCTCTCCGGGTTCGAACCCCATTCAGAGCGGGATATGCCTTTGGGATTTCCTTTTTCACAAAACGACGCGAGTACTGGTTACGTTTCCCGAAAGCTGACATCGAGCGGAATTTCGCAATCGATGAAAAGTTTATAAGTTTTAACATGAAACCTATACAAACTATTAGCCCATCCTGTCTTGGAATATGTATGATATGTTTAACTGGATCCAACGTTATACTTTTCAATATTTAATGAGTCGGTTGCTTATTCGAAAAAAAGACGATGAACATATGTAGCTCTACCAGACAAACCAAACTGCATGCGGTATCGTCCAAAATAACCGAAGCTTTCATTTCCTATCATGTTCCTCTTTCTGTTTACTGCTTGCAACAACATCCTCACATGAAGCTATACAGGGAGCGAGTTGGTCCATTAAAATACTCATAGTTAACCCATTTTAATCCTTTCTTCCACAAAACTTTGCAAATAGAAGTATTGCCGAAAAGAAAATATAACAATTGGTTTGGTGGTGATTCTTGGTTAAGCAGATGGGATTGTGTAATGCAATAGGGCATACCGATCCTAACTGTTGACATATTTGTTTATTTCGAAGGAAGTCAGGATGTAACATAATATATTGTATGATGCATGTTTGTAAAAGCAAATTATTGAGCAACGGCGCACAAGTAGTGTAAGTAAATGGTTATTACTTCATTCCATTTGGTCATCATTGACATGCTCTCCGGTATGGTTGTTTGACTAGTTTGTGAACACGGAAGATCACGATCAGATAACTTGAACGAGCTACAGGCTGATCTGGATCTTCGTCGGTCGCAAAAACCCGAAGGTCGGTTTCCGGCTTTCTGTGTGCCGTGGCATAATTATGATTTATATATTTGTGGAGTCAGTCGATATTACTATATAAGTGTGTGTGTGTGTGTGTGTGACGTTTTTGACAAATCGTTTTGTGGTAAGAAAAATAGACAAACTTTTTCCAGTTAGTATTTCATGCTATGTGTCTCTGTTTTACTACTGATTCGATGTTTGAAGATAGATCAATGTATTCTTGTTACTTTTGAAATCATGTAAGAGTTTTTTTAAACCTTTTCTCACAGCTGTTATATACAAATTAATACGTAGTTTTATATATGCTGGTTTTACTTTGAATATATTTATGGCAGTCAGTACGCGAAACATTAACGTTTCCGTTTAACTAAGTACAAGAGTGAGTTTCAGGCTGAAACTATCGAAATTGAATTGGCGTCCTCATTTTGAATCACTTAAACATCAATGTTTGGTATCGCATATAATAACGTGTAAACATACAGTATTCAATTCAACCATGGTTAACTTAAAACTGGCATGACTGTCAATTTTATCGCATGTTAATTTAGTAATTTAACGCAATAGTTATTTAAACATCCATGTCTTGTGCAGTGTACGCATATGAACCATTTGAAAACACCGCAAGTCTTATTTCGACAGTTTGTCATAATATGTTATTGAATGACGAATGTTGAAGTTGAAGTTCCCGAATACGGCGTGTAATCGGTTGCAATATTAAATCTTTTAAATATGTTCTATCTTCTATATATTTATTAAATACTGTAATATAATTTGTTGTATAATAATTTATAATAATTTATATTTGTTGTATAATAATTTATAATAATTTATATTTGTTGTATAATAATTTATATTTGTTATATAATAAAATATTAAGTGTATGTCAATGTTGTCACATATTTTACTATCAGATAATATGTTTGTGCAAAAATCATATATTCATTCAATATCTAATTGAAATATATGTTCTATAAATTTGCATTATTTTGTTTTTTGGGGGATTGTTACGATGGATTTCATTGATTAATTCAAAACGCCCTGGTAATAGGTCACACTACACCAAATAAATTCCTTCTATGTTTCCATGTAAATCGACCAGTTTCAGCCCTCATTTGTCACATTTTCTAAGCTTTTATCATGTGGAACACCATAACTCATTAAAAAGAGTTACCTCTTAGCTTTAAAACAATCGAAAGACAA
>JAUELF010212222.1:0-14129 GCA_031471495.1 Clinocardium nuttallii
TGATTGTGTTTACCCTCGCCGTGCATAATTAACATTGAAGACCTGACCTGATTTGATTGTGTTTACCCTCGCCGTGCGGAATGAACAGTGTAGACTTAGGCGAGCCCTTTTATGATGAAACGGTTCCGTACGAGCCTTTATTATCAGTATAAGTTGATTATACGTTTACCTTCTTGACCCTTTTCAACTTGCAGACGTACTTTGTACTTTGAATTATCTGGATCAGACGACTGTCTCCTTTTGCGAAAATGTTTTGAACTATATTCAATAATTAAACTGCCAATTGTGGAGGATTTTCGTATGTTTGTCTATACGTCGCAAAAGTCGTTTGTTAACAGAGTAGTCCATATTTCATCACCTTATGTATTCCAAAATGGAGATACAACCAGACCACAAAACGGCATGGTGCGGTTAACATAACGACCAAAAAACCTACGTGCCTGGCTATCCATTGACACATCTGGAATAATATAAAACATATTATAAACTTTGTGACGGTTAAAATCATTGTGGAAAAGACACAATTTGTAAGTTTAAGTGACGTAAAGATTTTAAACATTGTGTCAATATTCGATGTAATACCTTTGTAAACCATATTGAACATCTGAAGATGATAAAATAACCCTTACCCCACCAAATACGACATGTGTCGCCCATTTAACGGGAAAATTTGTGAAAACATGAAGAACAAATTATCCTTTCGGACAGAACAAAGCTTATAACTTTGTATCAACATTATTCTTCCATTATTTTGGTATATAACCCATATGAGCCGTCCCGAGAGAATACCAACATTGTGGACTCTGCGTTAAGAATCGACTCGGATCAGCCTAAGCATGCCGTGCAGGCTTACCCGAATAGACAATTTTCGCATCATGCGGATTTTCTATTTCACGAATCATTACGGAATGTGTCGGCCAGAAACAGTCTGCACATGCTGATCTGTCGATACATTACGCAAATGCCATAATGTTGGTTTTCTCGCGGGACGGCTCATATGTTTTTAAAATGGACAATTCTTAAGATATAATGTCAGGTAATCATCTGGTCTAGACAATGCATGGACGTGAGAACAACACATAAAGACGACATACACTAAATGATCCTCTTGTGTTCTCATAACGTTCTTTGTGAACTTGTCTTTGTTGCAGAACAAAATAATGCAGTTTTGTTGTGAAAACTATTAGCCGCTCCCAAAAGCAGACGGTATTCAACTATGTTCAAAAATTCTACCTTCAATTTTAGAGATTTATCATTTTGCAGAATCGTGGGAAAGATAAGTTAATTGCGGCTGGCCGTGAAACTGACTAGAAATGCGGGTCTCTTACGTCAATGCAATACTGTAATACATGCTATTGTTTATTATCGTAACGGGTGTTCAATATAAACCTAAATGTTTACACAACAGTTATTTTTAGAACAGCAGTTATTTTTAACTCTTTTATTCTTTAGCTTCCGTATGTAATGCACGAGCGTGACGTCATTCTATTTAAGGTGACGTAATTTATGAATGGGCTATTTTTAATGGTGTATGTTATTTCTTAAAACTGGTTAGAATGAGTGTAGATTTCCTGAAAATATAATTTGACATGCATGATAAATAGAATATTACGTCCCTGACTTTCAACATAAACTTTATCTGACTCGGCTGTGAGAAAGGATAATTGTCCCAATCTCGTCAGATATAGTTGATATCTTACGTCAGGGACATACTATTCTCTATATATAACGCAATCAATCAACAACGGCCCTGTCACGCCACAGCGTTTTAGCCCAACGCGTGAGTATCGTGTTGGAACTTTTGCAAACACTAGGCTAGGCAAACGCTAGGCCAGCTTTAGCAATACGCCGAGCGCGTTACTCTCACGCTGGGACACGCTGTTACACGCTGAGGCAAACATTTCTTTTTAACATACCTAAAATGTCCAGCGTTTGCCAGCGTGTGACTGCACTCGCTGGCAAACGCTGGAGGGTCGTTACTCACACGTCGAACGCGCTAAACGGTCGTTACTCACGCGTTGGACGCGCTAGACAATCATCAGCAATCAGCTACTCACACGCTGGCGATACGCTGTCATATTTTAAATAAAAGTATTTGTATGCAAAATATCACGTGGTCGTCGTAATACGCTGGCACGCGTTGGAACCCGCTACTCACGCGCTGGGCAGTCGTGCCTCAGTCGTCGAGCGCGTTACTCAAGCGCTGGCGTACGCTGGCGATACGCTGTCATTTGGTATCTTTATATCAGTGATGCGCTCCTCACACGCTACTCGCAATGACCCCGTTATCAACGCATTATGGACATGCTGAAAGCATGGTTCCTTTTGACACTTTCCCTGAAGGTTCAGCGTTTGTCAGCGTATCAACTATTTTGTACGCGTTACTCACGCGTTTCGCTAAAATGTTGTGGTGTGACAGCTAGAACCATGACATAGACGTCACGTGAGTGTTCAAATTTATATAAAAAAACAACAACGCGCGGTCTGTGTTTATTTATTGTGATCGACGTTTCGCTATGCATACATTAATCGTTCTTAGTTTACTAACGATTGGGCTGGCGTTAGGCGACGTAAGAAAAGGTGAGGAAATTATATTTGTAACCATCTGTGTTTATTGATTGATTGATTGATTGATTGATTGTTTTTGGAGTTTTACGCCGATATCAAGGCGTTTTCTGGATACATTACCACTACAACAAGTCCATTTATCCTGAAACTAGCCAGTTAGTCGTAATGCTAACCAACTACAACAAGTCCATTTATCCTGAAACTAGCCAGTTAGCCGTAATGCTAACTGTGCAACCGTGAGCGCCAAGGAGTGCAGCATACAGTTTTCAGGCTAAACACATCATACATCAATACATCAAACATCAATACATCAAACATAAATACATCAAACATCAATACATCAAACATAAACACATCAAACATCAATAAGAAAAGCTATGTTAAACTAACACTTGAAAATAAGATTTTCTTGCGCGGATTTGCTGACCTTTTCAGGATGCAGGGGGAGATAACCGAGTCTGTCGTTACCATTTTGGATTTTTAAAAATTATGCAATTATCGGACGTCCCAACTTCATCTTACAAAATAAAGAACACATCCATAACTGGATTACTTAATATGGTAGAGTTGTGCAAAGGCGGTATATTCGAAATAAAAGAAATAAAAGAAATTTGTTTGAAAGTCGTTTAACGACGTTTTCAACCATGTTATGGCTATGAAAAAGTGTAGTCAAGGAAAATCGATCATGGTACATTTGTGATCACGTTAGATCGAAGTCAGTCCGCACAACCGCGTAATCCTATCCGGATTGTAACTGTGGGTCGGTCATACCTTTGGCAAACAGTCAACATTTGGATAAGACCGCTTGAATGCGCAGGAGCAACTTACCTACTTTCCTCCCCAGTACGCTGAGAAATATTTTCCTAGAGGCATGACTCGTATTTGTATTCGTTTTACAGAAATTTTGAATCTACCGATATAACGCTAACGGACACAAAGTAGAGTGTGGCGGTATCGTCCCCAATGAATGTCATATCACTACGGTTAGATGTAAATACCTGCCCGGTGCGTATTACGGGTATTGTTGTTTGGGATGTGGATACCGATCGCCATCAGGAAAATGTACCCGTAAGGGTGGTTGCCGTTACGGGGAAACATGTAATTTACCTAGTTCCAGTCAGCAGGGAGTTTGTTGCCTAGCACGTAGAGGTATGTTTGCTCAAAACTGTTTGTGTTTTATGGCGCGTTTAACAATATATCAGATATATCACTGCGTTCAAATATAAGCATGGTCCGACTAGAACCGCGTTCAAGTAGCCCTAACCCCTTTCCAACACACATCAAGGTTGTGGCAGACGGATTTGAAAACGTCTAAGCAAAACTATGATAAATCTCAGTAATTGAAGGAATATTATTTTAATAAAAATAAAAGCATTGCAAAGGGAATCAAAGCACTGAAGGTACTAAGGTGTAAATGTTTCATGTCAAAGATGGTTTGGTGAGCCATCAGCTACTTTAAGCAGGCATTAACACAATGTAGTGTTGCATACCCAATTGATCACTGTTTTGGCAGAGCAAATAGCACGGCCTACGTATTTATATACATACGTGAGATCAATTACTTCTCAATAGAAAAAAAACTGATTATTCTGGTACAATCTTTGACAGTTAGCTAAGTAAACGTAAGTATTCTAGCGATACTGCTAATTGATTGGTTTTCCAATCGTAGTACGCGTATTTACTACCGGAATTTGACAATAAGCGGCCTGTTATGTCAGTATCACTTTACTGAACGAACTCGACTGTGACCGGTTAACACGGTTTTAAAATAATTTGCAATTGACCCAACGGTTACAGAGATAAAGCTGTTTACGTACGAATAAAACAAATAGTAACAATAACTCAGACAAATAACAACTGTTTAACCCAGAAACCTATTTGATATGTTGAAGAACTTTATTTATGAATTGTGTGCACGATCTGAAATCAATCTAACAAAATATGAAAAATAAATATGTCTAATACCTAAAATACAAAAAAGATCATGTTTGGGTTTATTTCCCAGTTACACTTAGCACCATCAGTATTGTTTTTAAGGGACAGCGTTCCGTGAAACTAAAAAAAAGAACGCCATTAACCCTGATGCATACTCGTATTAATATATTTTCAGGCTGAGCGTTAACAACCCCGTACAGTCACACCCGACGACATATATTATCATCTTGTACACAAATGGCTACCGCCCGCCATGTAGCACATTTTATTTTATTTTGTACTGGTTTATGTCAATTCATGTAAACTAACCATTGGTTACGAGCTTTTAAAAACGTTTGGGGGTAAAAAGCTTCTAATTTATTTACAGACATTATGAGAGAATATGGTGTTTATTTGCAATCAAGGCTAAAACACCAATAGTATGACGTTATCATGCGTTGCTCAACTGATCAAATAGTAATTCAATCATGCGTGATTACACACTAAATAACGATGAAAAATCCGGCCATCATTACTTTGAATAACCTATCTTCTGGATATGTGCCAAAACTGTGTTCACTGGTAGATTTTTTTATTCGGGAAAAGTCAAATGGCAAAAAAAAAAGGAAAAACGTTTATATATTTGAATGACAAACAACTTTACACAATCTAGTGTAGTTATTATAAGTTACTAGATATATTAAGAGAATGAAAATGTATAAATATCTTTCAGAAATCTTTGAAGAAGGTGACGCAGTTCAATATGAGCAATTTCGCATCTTAAGGCTGCAACTAAAACACAGTTACTCTACGTATCTATTTGCATTCCTTATTTCAAACTTGTGGCATTTCGAAAACAAATATTGCAAAATATTTAACTGTATTTCCATTTTGAGATTTAAGTAATTCAATAAAGTTAATCATGCTTTGATGTTTCCAATACTATTTGTTGATATATATATATATGCCAGCCAGTTAATTTTCATTTATTTTACATCGATTGCAAAGCAAGCTTTCAGCTTATATTAATCACGCTCGATGTCTGCTTCTTGGGGGCTTAACCAGTACTCGCGCCGTTTGTGTGGGAAAATCCCAAAGTCAGGACCCGCTCATCACGGGACTCGAAGCAAGGACATTTGATACGAGAGGCCGACGCTCTACCTCTGCACCACTGTCTTCCACTGCCAGAAAGTTAATCCAGTATGTTACGGTGAGTGACTAAAGTTATGTTAGGAAGACATGTCATCGGGTGATACAATCCGGGCGGGAATAGAGGGAATTCATCGGATGACGAATCATCCGATCTACTAGAAACCATCATTGGTAACATGATAAAGGACTGTGAATCCCACGATCAACCTAAATGTGCGAACCGTTCTACGGATAGCCGCAAACCTTCCAGTGACTAATTACGCTCGAAATATTTCCACTCAGGTACGATTGAGCTCATGGCATCCAAGAGAAGGTAGATACTGCGGAATAAACGGCTACCAGGCTTGTGCTGCACACATACACGTGGATATAAACATGTATTATGTATGAGGTTGTTTGCAATTTAACTATACTGAATAAGACAAATATGAGACTTGCCAAGTACAGTAATTCAGAATATTTTGAAATTTAAGTATGTGGCTTCCATTGAAATTTTATAACATCAGGTGGGCGGTATAAACACCTCAGTATGGGAAAAGGTAAAACCGAATGGTAAATTGAATGGTTGTTAATTCTTGTTCATTATTTGTTTAACAGGCTAATTACAAATCAGCACGCGTTGATAGTCCTAGGAAGAGCTACTTCAGGTGCTAACGAGTTCGTTGGTCAAAACGCAAATTTAAAATGGGAGAGAAAGATAGTTCGCATTAGTCTCTGGCTAGTTTTTCAGGGCTCAACATAGAAGCCACACTCGCAGTTGAATGTATGTGCGTTCATACCTCTAACGGAGCTATGTCTGTCTGTAACAATTCCCTGACACGTATATTTTATATTACTCTGCAGGAGTAGGGTTTGGAAATTTACAGGGAAACAGAAAGAAAACGTTCATGTTGAGTGATAAGATATATAGTAAGTAAGTAAGTAAATTGTTTATTACCGTGACATGTGTTATATACATCAGTAAATGAAACAATAAAGAAAAGGAGAACACCCGGCCCAATGGGCCTATATGTCACCACTATACAAAGTTAGCTACACATGTACATATATAGTCACAATCATTATACATAAATTAGTTGATATAATATGGCATTGTCATACAAAAAGCTATCACATACTTCTTGGTAAATGTTAAATAACTTGTTGCACTTTTACACACGACTATATAACCTGCTTCTCCTAATATAAGAGCATAAGCTTTTACTAAGAATTTTGCAGTTTTCCTAGTGTACTCATTTAAAAGGTACTTTAATTTTTCAATAATTTAGGTTTATCATATTTGAATGTTATACCTGACACATCTGGTGTAAACCTAAATATTGTAATAAGTTGAATGTATGATAGTTATCTACACATCTGGTTTGCGAACCTCGACGATTATAGCTAATTAGACTGCTACAGATCATTCAAACATTGTTTCATATACGAAAAATATTTTATATTTATTGAACATAAAACAACCCATAGAATAGCTCTGACAAGATGCAGTTGTTCTTCTTCTCACAAACTGTTAATCGAAGTAGGTAGACATCGACATTAAGAAAGAGATGAAAGGAAATGCACTTTTTTGTAAATGTAACACTATTGCAAATGAATATCATTTTTTACTTGTCTGTCCATTATAGAGAGACCTTTGGATGTAATACTTACCCAAGTACTAATGCCTTACACAATTGGATGTGAAGGTTTGAGATGGAGTCTATATCACAGGTGCCAGTCTAGTTTAAAATCTAAAAATAGCATTTTACTATATATTGTCAAAATATAGTAAAATGTTATTTTCAGATTTTAAACGAGACTGGCACCTGTTATCTCTATCAAAGAAAAAATAAGTTAACCTAAGTAAATTTTTATACCTTGCTAACTGTAAAAGATGTCTTAAATAAATACTTCTTAATAATTATATTGTAAATATGTTTACCTCTTGTACACGATAATCATAAGATGTACACAAAGTGTATAATTAATCTATTTCCGTGATATACGTTTATATAATTTCCTTTTTCTCCATATTTGTGTTTTCTATCTTTACTTTCGCCACCTGTATACGTGTATATGGATTATGTTTATGGCAACACACATATGTTTATATGCCAATAAACGATATTGAAAATACTTTGTGTAAAGGTGATGTTATTTTAATTTAGCAATTTCTCTCGATTCCCTAATATAACCCATTAGTTTTAATAGGTGTAGTTGCATATACATAGAGATCAACATTTACCTTGTTAGATTTTTTGAAAATATTGTGGGTAAAGGGGATAATTGAGTCGTCCCGCGAGAAAACCAACGGTATGGACTCTGCGTGGAGTGTCGACCAACATCAGCCTAAGCATGCCGCGCAGGCTAACCCGGACTGACACTTTTCGCCTTCTTTGGATTTTCTGTTTCAGGAATCATTACTCTATACCTCTATCCCAACTGAGACGGAATATCGGCCCGAGTCCTTGAGGTTGATTTTCTCACGGGACGGCTGATGTCTTTATACAAAATACCGTCAATTTGCTTTTCAAACAAACCACTTTTCGCATCACATAATTACACTACAACTCTCTTATACGCTTACAATGAGTTGAACCAGTGCATGAGAACAATGAGCCGTCTCGCGAGAAAACCAACATTGTGGACTCTGCGTAAAGTGTCGACCCCGATTCGTCTAAGCATGCCGCGCAGACTAACCCGGACAGACAGTGTTTGCCTCCTGTGGATTTTCTGTTTCAGGAATCATTACTCTATACCTCTATTCCCCTGGGACGGAATGTGTCGGCCCGGATCAGTCTGCGCGGATATGGTCGATACATTACACAGATGCCATGATGTTGGTTTTCTCGCGGGACGGCTCATTAATGTATATGTTGGCAATTGTGAAGAGTGCGGACTCAGATCATCTTGTCCACCTGTTCAGTCTAATCAACATCGTCTATAACAAGTGTGTGTAAGTAATATATCAACAGTGAAGGGATGTACAGGCTGATCTAGATCTAAACTGTTCACATTTTTACTTTTTTTCTAATGCACTTGATCAAATGGTAATAT
Organism: Clinocardium nuttallii; assembly: GCA_031471495.1. Taxonomy (NCBI): domain Eukaryota; kingdom Metazoa; phylum Mollusca; class Bivalvia; order Cardiida; family Cardiidae; genus Clinocardium; species Clinocardium nuttallii. The sequence continues at coordinate 8,671 of JAUELF010212222.1, forward strand.
ACTTAATAATTGATGTTAGTGTGTATATGTGACCATGAATAAATTATCTCAATAATAATAGTTATATTTAACTTTAAGAAGAGCGTATTTGACATCATATCTCTGACATTGGCCATCAATACATACATTATGCATACTAATGTCATCAAACTCGCCTAAGTTAATAATCAATATTTAAACATTAATAATGATTGATCGACACTTCGGTTTTGAATAAAGTAAAAACAGAAAATCCCGGGGGAAAAACCCGGTTGATAAATGATTAATAATACTATAATTATTCAATTATTGACACTTCTCTGTAAACTTTATATGTTGATATGTCAGGTCTTTTTACCTACACCACCTGACAACGTTTGTATGTTTGTTCTTGTTTCTAATTGTATATCATTCATGTTGGCTATGCAAATGTGTGTATTGTATGTGAATACAATTTTGTTATGTCATGTTATGTTATGTTATATATCGGATCTTTGTTTTTATTAGTAATTTTATGAAACCGTCGTTAGAGATATAGAGTAATGATTCCTTAAACAGAAAATCCACATGAGGCGAAAATTGTCTATCCGGGTAAGCCTGTGCGGCATGCTTAAATTGATCCGGGTCGATACCTCACGCAGCATCCACACTGTTGGTTTTCTTCGCGTGACGCCTCATTTGGAGACGAGTTTTATGTCGGTATTTACGTATTTATATAACCCTCTGGTGGAAAGATTACATATAAAATCCCCATCAATCTCACAAATCTAATCAGTGGTATAGTATCGCGCTTCTAAGAAAAAAGCATAAAGTATATCACAGTGTAATGAGGTCTCAACTTTAATAAGGATTCGGTAATTTGACTCCACAATAAACATCCGGCTCTTCGAAATTAAACAAACCTTGATCTACGTGTGCGTTTTGGATTTATGTTACAAGAAAATGTCTGCTAACGGTATTTACTGAATCAGTGAATACATGTATAAGCGATTTTGGAAACCAAGAAATTTTGTTAGTTGATTCTTTCGCAAAAGTCTCTAATACTTTCAAGATACAAACTTCATCACTTTTACAGCAATCTGCTGTGGTCGAGTGATAAGCGTCGGGGATTTCGAAACCGGGTGTCCCGGGTTCGATACCCAGTCGCGGCACTCCGGTCATGGTGGAGTGCCCTTGCACATTTTATAGCCTAGTACTGGTTTGTTTACCCAGGGATCATAAATAAGTAAATTTAAATGCTCGCTAAATGACCTTAGCTGTCGATGCGCCATACAAAAATATACATTCATTCATTTACCACTATTACAGTCACTTATCAACATCATCCCTTTCCCACATACCAACACTGCCCCTGTAGCAGACTTCTTTTTCAAACATTGTGACAGATCGCAAAATTGCTCTTCATGAGAGAGTTCTTCTTTTGAAGCAATATGTTCCAGACACTTTTATTTTCATTACTTGAGATTGTCCATGTGTCTGCTGCAGATTGTTTATATGTGGGTAAAGGTGTATAGGTCGTATGTGATAACCGTTTTCTTAAATACACAAGAGCGCTCCCATAGTTAAAGTTATTAGCATAAGCACGTCAGCGAAAAGGAAGCCGTAGAAAATAATTGAAAAGTGATAATTCGCCGTTACATTTTTTTAAGCAAGAAGCGAAGAAGTAGACCAAGCGTCTTTCGTGTTTGAAATTGAATCGTACAAGGAGAATCCGGGCAGCGGTTTATGACAACTAGACCGTCTTGGTGGAGTAGTGGTAGAGCGTCCGACTCGGATGCGGTAGGTCGCTGTTCGATCCCCGGCTGGGTCACACCACATACTTTAAAAATAGGAGTAATGGTTGCCCTTCTCGGTGCTCAGGTTGCGGGGTAAGCAATATAACTGACTGGCTGGTGTTAGGATAAATGGATAGTACCAGTAACTCACCCAGTTAACGCCCTGGTATAACTGACTGACTGGTGTTAGGATAAATGGATAGTACCAGTAACTCACCCAGTTAACGCACTGGTATAACTGACTGACTGGTGTTAGGATAAATGGATAGTACTAGTAACTCACACAGTTAACGCCCTGGTATAACTGAATCATTGTTGAAAGTTGCATGAAGCACCAACTAATCAGTTTGTGTCAACACACCCAGTATACAAGTACAATACAATATCAGCCGTCTCGCGAGACAACCAACAGTATGACCTCTGCGTAATGTGTTCACCCAGATCAGCCTGCGCAGTCACATTCCGTCTCAGGGGGATAGACGTAAAGAGTAATTATTCCTGAAGCCGAAAATCTACAGGAGGCGAAAAGTGTCTGTCCGGGTTAACCTGCGGGGCATGCTTAGGCTGATCAGGGTACACACTGTTGAGTTTCTCGTGGGACGGCTCATAATTCGATCATAATTACCATGGGGAAGAAAACCTGCTGATGGTCTTGTTTATCATGGCGTGGCATGCATTTAACAGCGATAATGACAGTCATTTGCGGTGTCAATAAAAGTACATTGCCGGGAATTTATACTATTACGAATGATTGCTTCTCTAATCACCTAGTTATCACTTTACTCCGTACAGATCAGTGAACTCACAACCAATCAGTTGAATACAATTGTGTTTGTATTTTTAACTGTTACTTAACAGTCCGTTTTGTTGGAATTTGTTTCAATCATACATTATTTACATAGGTTACACAAATCACAGTAACTGTTAATATTTATCCAAGAAAAAGAAAACAAAGAATATTATTTTCCTATGTACTATGTTACCAGCAATTCCAAGAAAATAAAGTATTTATATAATGCTGCCAAGAAGAAAAGTTGTTTACTTTATGTTAAACGTATAAACATCTACTATCATATAGAACACAGTTGTGGTAAACACAGCTGACGGATGTTGGAAAATATGAATTGGCCTAAAATTCACAAATTTCCCTTTTTTTTCCAATTATGAAGTTTATTAAACTCTGCATTCAAGTAATACTTTTGTGTTATCTTTTAACGTCGAACATCTCATTTGAGGTTATATGAGTATATAGGGGGCGTCATCGGCCAATTCTCTTCGATTTATCTTTCTTATTTTGTTCAGTTTTGCTATGAAAGGAGACGACGGAGGACCCCAGGAGCGGTTAAACTAGTGTGACATAACTGTAAAACCACGATCACATATTGAATGATGCAAATACGCATTTCAATTGTAAAGTCCAAATGAAAAATTTCATATGAAAGTGGATATGGACATTTTACTTGTGAATGCAAAATGTAAATTACCATATTATAAGATAACCATTATGTATGACATATCTCAACAACAGGCCGCGAATGTATTTGGCGTTATTTGACCTCTAAGAAATATAATTCTTTAAAGGCTTTAGCACCTACAACATGCCTTTTTCTTGCTGCAATAACGACTTAATAACATGAATTCTAACACTATTGGTTATTTCTATCCTATACGCAAAGAGTGATTTGAGCATATGTATCACACTGTATATCACTCTAAACTGCCGGAACTATTTCTGCCTGTTGAAATCTATCCCGCGTATTGTTCATACAACGTTTCCTTGTGCGCTTGCGTTACTACGCTGTGCTTGACATTTTATGAATGAAGTCACGAGCTTTTGTTGTAAATGCCGGATAGTTGAATTATAACGGTGACGTAATTGTTTTAAATGTCGTAATGCATGATGACCATCGTTTAAGCCGCGCGTACCATGTAACAGCATACTGTTTACCGATCACAAACGTTGTGTTAGCATGAAACAGTAATACATTGCCCATGATGAGTATATGAAAACTTGAAAATGGTATAATAAAACAAAAATGTTCATAGAAGGTTAATAAAACAGATTTCAAATGTTTTTGTTAGTTGAACAATATCGAATATTCCAAAACAAAAACAATGGGAATTAAATATAGAATAACCCACACGTGATCAGGGAAAGCAACGTCATGTCAAATCAAAGTTCCCCCTAAGTTGTATCACTTTAAGTTAGAGCCGGTATATCACTCAAAATGAGATATATTTTCCTTATTAAGACTTCTGTCTTTCAAATCATCATAGGTGCCAGAATTACGGGGTTCTTATGTAACCTATAATTTACATTTAACTGTAATTTGTATTTGCTTCCAAATTGCCCCTCGCGCTCCTTATTTAGTCTTTACTCTTAATTATGCACCCATGTAGTGCGCTAAACGAAGTTAGCATGTGACAAATGATGTCAACACATAGAGGACAATGAAGAAGGTAAAGCCAAAGTAAATGACTTGTTTTAGTTCCTGTTGAATGTTTTATTGGTGCCTGGTGCCTCCTGTAAATACGACCTCTTTCATGATGTAAATAGCCTATACAGTTGTGTTTATCGGTTTCTGATGACGTTGCATCCATGCAAAAATGGACACATACTGATAATTATTAGGCATATCGCAATTGCGTTTCTGTAGCGACAATATACCGTGTGTTAGATATCTCTATTAGTAATTTATAGGTTTTTTTTTTTTAAAGCAATGCATTTTATGAAATATATTATGATGTCTCAACAGTAAAGACTTTGTTCAGAAATATTAATCATGAAAAGATATATGAAATGTTTCTCGAAAACTTTCGAACATTCCTCGTATTTGCTTTGGGGTACCGATCGCGATGTATTTCCGCGACGGATTACCGCCAATGTAGTTTTGACATACTTAACATTTATTGGAAAATACCAGACAACAGTCCACTATATCCTAATATAATCAGCAAAGACGTCAGTAATATGCTTAAGCAGACACTTGTTTTAGTTCACCTGTTTGTTTAATATAAGTATGTACAGTACGGATCGATACCAGGAGAACCCGTACATGAATCTTCAGGGCGTTCCTTTCTTCGCGATCATATGCCCCTTTGAAAATGATTTCTGGAAGGTCTAGTATTGACCTTTTGTGCTATTACAATGCAGTAAAATGGACTTTCGTTTGACCTCTGCTGATCTTAATTCACATACGGTCGAGTCCCGGTAGCTCAGTCGGTGTCGACGTTGGCTGTCAAGCCATGGGTTGTGAGTGCGAACCCCATAGTTCTGCCGACGTTTGACAAAATTCACTGTGACACGCGTCGTTCGTCATCCACCGAGGGGCTAACAGTCTTTGTGGAAAAAAAGCCAGTTGCTTGGAAAGACTGTTGTGTGGAGAACTGGTGTGAGATAGCCAAGAAACACATGAGTGAAATTTCTTATAAATTATGTTGCAAGGTCGTGTCCATGTAGAATTGTCGTAATAACCATTGTGTCGCGTGTTCTAGAGTGTCATTCAATCATGCTTGTTGACCTACAGAAAAAGGACATTAAGTGGCGATAGGATTTGTCAGTTGGAGTAAAGAATTTACCCTTTCCAACATAAAACTGATATATGTATGCAGGAGACGACTTGAACCGTTTCCCTCATATAGACGCTTTCTGACGCCTCTGCAGCAGACGGCTTTTTGAAAACATAGTGACAAGATAAGAAATTG
>JAUELF010212409.1:0-14128 GCA_031471495.1 Clinocardium nuttallii
AAAATCGCCCGAAAGAATGTCGCCGCAACCGGGTATCGAACCCGTGACCACCAGATCACGAGTCAGATACGCTACCTGTTGAGCTACCCGGCCGGGCGACTTCTTTTGAAAACATAGTAGAAATTACACAAAACTTGTTTACCAACATTATTTTTAACTCGAGACCTCCCGTGGGAAAACCAAAACTTTGGCCGCCTCTGCGTTATGTATCGACCCAGATCAGCCTGCGCTTGATCCGGGTCGACATATTCCGTCTCAGGGGGGATAGAGGTATAGAGTAGTGATTCCTGAAACAGAAAATCCACTGGAAACGAAAAGCGTCTATCCGGTTAAGCATGCGTCGCATGCTTAGGCTTATCAGAGTCACTACTTTATGCAATGTCCACAATGTTGGTTTTCTCGCGGGACGGCTCACTTTGTATAGATATAATACTTCTATAGCTCTCCGTGTTACAATCTGCCATACCAGTCTAACTTGTCTTAAGCAGCCATCCAGGTGAAAGTTAAAATTAACAGAGTCAACCACCTCACTCGAGTTTGCATGTAGACGACTTAAAGAAATATATAACATAAGATAAACCTCTCAATTCAAGCTCATATCATATCAGCTGCAAGTAAAAGTAAGTTTTACAAGCCACAAAAGGAAAGATACATGTAAATATAGGACCTTTTTTCTGAAAAAAGGTTAGTTTGCAATTTCATCAAAAATTCTTGTCATGAGTTGACTTGTTAGTTAAGAATGAAACCAAATGGTTTCTTTTCCTTTTCTTATAGTTTTACACAAGTAACACATCTACAAAATAGACTTTTAAGATATGCGTGGTTAAATTAAAAACTATCAATTAAAATTAAGAAAGGTAGTGTAAATAGTTCAATAAAGTTTAAACCATAATGGCAAAAGGATTATCTGCTCAATTTGATAAAAATACGTCTACTTTTGAAAAAGGGTTAATAAACGAAGTTTGTAAGCAAAAAAAGATTGCATTGCAGTTTGTGAACTCCTGAGAGTGTTTACAAATATCTATACATACAACCTAGCTATAATATAAACAAGAACAATCTTTTAAAAAGATAAACGGCAATCAATATGAGAAAACACTAAGAAATGGAACACGAGCATATTATTTGACGTCTTGAATATCAGAAAGGTTTTGTTAATAATCAAAACAATCAGTAATTGTCCATGAATTATAAAATTTATAATAATGTTGTATATCTAAGAATTCGACAGCTCGTTGAATTGGTAATGAATTATAATCGTGAACCAGTTGGAACATTAATACGATTAGACCATTGTTCTTTAAACGAGATATAATCGGTGATCGAGTGTAGCTTTCCGTAAATACGTCACATGACTGGAGATTACGCAAGGCTCCCAAGTGTATATGTTTCAATTGACGATAGCTAACTGAAAACTTATCATTACCAAAGCTTGCTCTTAAATATTATGTTTCATACGTTTGCACTGATTTTTTTCACTGAAATTTATTTATTAAGGAAAACAATTAAAGGTTAGTACATAGTGCATTCGGAACATTTCATTTTGAAACTTCACCTTATTAGTGCCTCTCGTAGGATCGCCAACTTAACTATGAACCAATCAAATCGTTTCATTTCCTTTATTTCTTCGACATTACTCATCAAATACAACATTTGATTGGTCTACAATCTAGATCATTTGTTAAACATCTATGTCAAAACTGAGGTTAGACGTTCCACTTTAAATCATAGGTTATCCATTCAATTATAGAGGGTTGTTTTATTTTGACAAAGTATGTTCAAAGTCGCCTGCTGCAGAATTGCCCTATGAGGGAAAGTGTTAAGCACAAATAGTAGAGCTTATAAGTGATTTACTCTTACTTTCGATACCGTCCAGGACGTGTTGTAGGCTTTCCTTATCTGTGATGTGATGGACGACAACAGGCCTGCTAGTGTAGAACTGTCGGGTGTTGTACCTATGAATCTACAATATCGGTCAATCATTAAATTGATACATGATCCCGTGCATGGGTTTGATTGATTATGGTTTTAAGCCGTTTTCAATAATTGCTCAGTCATATCACGGCGACCAGTTCATCTACTCATGTGTTTCCTGGTTTTCTCATACAAGTACTCCACACAACATACTTTTTCCAAGCAACTGGCTGCTTTTACACATAGACTGTTAGCCCATTGGTGAAAGACGAATAACGCTTGTGACACTGAATCTTGTCACACGTCGGAAAGAATGTTGGCCGAGCTGGGGTTCCAACTCACAACCGCTGGATTGACAGCCCTCGTCGCTACCGACAGATCTATCGAGACCCGGTCCTTACCTTAAAACAATGTTGATACAAAGTTATACATATTTAAACAATTATATATAGGCAAATGGGTCTGGAAAAATATAGGTTGACTCATATGAACAATGTAGAACCAGATCAGATCGAGATCAGCTTGTACATCCACACAGGCTGATGAAGATCTACACTGTTCACATATTACTTACATAAGATAAGAAGCGTCTGGCAACTTGTGTAGGTTCTGCTGAGACAGAGCAGATGGAAAGGCTTATCCAAACTTACACTATTCAGAAATGCCAAATTGTACTTTTTCTGGTGAACTAACACAAATATGGTCAGAACGAGATTTTGATAAAGTTTATTGCATACATTCGGTTGAACTTAAAGTCCATGCAACGTGTGATTTTTTTTAAGTATTCGATTCATAATTTGACACGTGCTCACGTTTTGAATCCGTTTGAATATACTCGTGTAGTCGAAGTTTGTGACCCGAAGTATTGAAAACAAACTACCCTGTCTTGGACTAAATATAATCTAGTTAAATCAATATTTCATAAACTCTTTCGGAGCCGAGTTTCCTACCATAGCCTCTCCAATACTCAAAATCGGGCGACAACAGTTTTTATGTAATAAGAGTTTTGCAATAGTTTGATAAGTTAAAAGCAAACAATGCTGATTTCAGATAAGACAACAATATACAACATTGCCATTGGTACTGAAAGAGTTACTATTACTTTATAATGTTGACATAAAGGTACATGAAAGTTACTAGTGAATAGTTTAAAAAAAAGCTTTTAATCTTAGAACATTCTAAATTACATACTACAGTGTATAAACTCGCGCCAGAAAATAGCCTTAATAATGGTGTCAGTACTTTTGGAAAATGCTCCATGCTCCATGCTCCATGCTCCATGCGTAATATGTTTAACTCTTTCGGCGAAGAACTCCCTAAAGTAGACTTCACGTTAAAGGGACATCCTTACTACGCATGGTTGAATCGCGCTTAATCGAGCTTAACACCGCTTTCAACTGTATTTCTGACCTATTGCGGCGTGTCCCGGATAGATAACCAGAACTGCTGGCAATATTTCCCTGACACCAGTGCATCACTTGTAATAATATCCCCGCAACTCTGAGCTCCAAATAGGGAAGCCGCTTATACCATTTACTAAGTATTTGATATGACCCACCCTCGGACTAAACCCTGGTATCGTTTTAACTGAAGTATTGTCTAGAAAGAGTATCACACTAACCGAAATATCACTGCTGCTTTCTTTTTGGTCCAGTTCCAAGCTTCCTTGGCCACCATTGCGGTAGTGGACGTCTTCCCGCTACCAGATACTCCGTAAAGAACCATAGGTTCATTGCTCATACCAGTGACATACTCTTTTACTTTCTGTTGGCATAATAGTTAAAATTATCAGGGAATACAAGAAATAACAGGATTGAATACAACTAGTTTTTACCTAAATGCATTTTGTGGGAAATAAAGATAAATGTTCAATGATGTGCAATGTCTCCCTTTGCGACAAAAAATTCAACGTTTTATAGAAGTTTTACCTTCATGTATAAATAGTTTCTAAATAGAAGCTAGGTATTTTAAAAGTAGGCTACTGCATAGAACTTGTTAGGGGTAAAGGCAATCGTTTAATGAGAAGATGAACAGTGTCAAACGGATACTCCTAATGCAGACATCCGAGGGCACAGACGAACATTACCCAATAAGGCAGACGTAATGGCAATCAAAGCAGATCTTTTTTCTTTTCTTTTTTAAACTTGGACATTAAAAGCGGACTTTGCACAGGACAAAAAGAGCTGGAAGATGTGTATTTGAGCATCATATTATACATGAGAGACGGAATTCTTAATCAAAGTAGCATGAAAAGAATATAAATGAATAAAAACAATCAGAAAAAAAAGATTATTAGAATCTATTCCTTTTATTTTGATTAATATTTGTATTAACAAAATATAAAATTACCTGTAACAATTCATGTCTGCCATGAAATTTCTGACACCTCTCCTGACAAAACTGGACATGCTGTGATAGTTCATGCACAATAGTGTCTTCCGTCGCTTTCCGTTCGTCTATAGCTTGTTTAATCTTGGAGCACATGATTTTCACGAAGTCACGTCCTATCGATACTAGGTACTCTGTGTGGTCACTTGTAGGAGCAATACCTAATCAAACATAAACCCAATACATCACATGAATCATTTAAACATAAATCCCCATACATCACATGAAACATTCAAACACAAAACCCATACACCACATAAAACATTCACACATAAACCCCAATACACAAAATGAAGCATTCAAACATAAACCCCCCATACATCACATGAGGTATTTGAAGATAAACCCCCATACATCACATAAAACATTCACACATAAACCCCAATACATCAAATGAAGCATTCAAACATAAAACCGCATACATCACATAAAAAATATTTACACATAAACCACAATACATCAAATGTAGCATTCAAACATAAAACCTCATACATCACATAAACCATTCAAACATAAACCCCAATACATCAAATGAAGCATTTACACATAAAACCTCATACATCACATAAAACATTCACACATAAACCCCAATACATCAAATGAAGCATTCACACATAAAACCCCATACATCACATAAAACATTCACACATAACCCCCAAAAAGGTTTTAATGGACACGGGATTGGGTAATGATTCAAACGATTCTTAAAATTGTTGGACTCCGCCAATATGACAAAAGGAGATGTATATATTATTATTTTCAAAACTGGCACCGAATGACAATTCATGCGATGGTTTTGATCCCCGTTAAACATTTTGCCACAATCTTTCCAATTTTGTGCAATAATGATGTTCATCTTCCATGAAGTCTTCTACAGGATTAAGTTATATTTTGATAAACGTCTAGAAGTGCAGCCCTATTAGTTACTACGCAGATGTCTCTACTGAGACGGAGACGTCACTCGATCACGTTTGACCCTTTCCCACATGCACCACATTTGCAACAGATCAATTTTAAAACATGTTCTTAAAATATAGAAATCTCTTTAAATGAAGTTATAATTACTGAAAAAAAATGAAAATGGTGTGACAAATGGAGAATTTCGTCTTCTTCAGTGGCGTCAGAAAGAGTCTGTATGTAGATAACTGTACCTTCCGTTTCGTTCCATTTCACGTCGTATTTTAAAATATTATCTGGCGGAAGTTTCTTCGTCATCCGTACATCTCGTAAGTCTTTTAGCATAGCCCTCACTTTGTCTACCTTCTCTTTAGTGTTGTTGTACTCGCACTCTAGCATAGAAAATGCATATTGGTGTCATAAAAATTACATATACTTTCATATACTGGCATGCACTTCCATATATAATCGCATTATATCATAGACAATGCATACTGGTGTCACCGAATTTATATATACTACATGTATCATATACTAGCAAAAACTTCCATATATTATCACATTATATCATTGACAATGCATACTGGTGTCACATAATTTATATATACTACATGTATCATATACTGTCACAAACTTCCATATATGATCACATCATATCATTGATAATGCACACTGGTGTCATTGAAATTGTATATACTACATGTAGCATATACTGTCACAAACTTCCGTATATAATCACATCATATCATTGATTATGCACACTGGTGTCATAGAAATTGTATATACTACATTTATCATATACTAGCATAAACGTCCATATATAATCACATTATATCATAGATAATGCACACTGGTGTCACATAAATTATATATACTACATTTATCATATACTAGCATAAACGTCCATATATAATCACATTATATCATAAACAATGCATACTGGTGTCATAGAAATTACATATACTACATGTATCATATACTAGCATAAACTTCCATATATAATCACATTATAGCATAGACAATTCATACTGGTGTCACAGAAATTATATATACTACATTTATCATATACTAGCATAAACGTCCATATATAATCACATTATATCATAGACAATTCATACTGGTGTCACAGAAATTATATATACTATCATAAACTATCATGAACTATCATGAACTTATATATATAATTTCAATCTTTCATACACAAATGCATATTGGTGTCATAGAAATTACATGGATATTAGCATAGTCTATCATAAGCTTCCATATATAATCAATATAGACAATGCATACTGGTGTTATAGAAATAACATGTACTTTCATATACTGTCAAAAACTTCCATATATAATCGCATTCTATTATAGGCAATGCATACTGGTGTCATATAAACTACATATACCATCATAAACTATCATGAACTTACATATATAATCTCAATCTATCATAAACAAATGCATACTCGTGTCATAGAAATATACTATTATACACTATCATAAACTTCCATATATAATCACATTATATTATTGGCAGTGCCTATACTGGTGTCATAGAAATTCCATATACTATCATACGCTATCAAAAACTTTTATATATAATCGCATTCTATCAAAGACAGTGCATACTGGTGTCATGTTCGAGCATTGAAATAGCATCTGGACATACAGACTTACCAAAGCCTTCATCGACCACATAAAGATTCCAATACAGCAGTTAACTAGATAAAGGAGTCTTTTCCCGCCTATTTTTTCGTCGAAAGATGTATAACGCCAGTTTTGACCTAGATCTTTTAAACAAATGATCTACAGTGTAGACCAATCAAATGTTGTATTTAATAAATAATAGCGAAAAAATAAAGGAAATTAAAAGTTTTGATTGGTTCATAGTTTATTTTTAAGATAGTGATCCTACGAGAGGCACTAATAAGGTGAAGTTTTAAAATGAAATGTTCTGCATACTAACCTTTAATTATTTTCCTAAAGAAATAAATTTCAGTGAAATCAATCAGTGAAAACGTATGAAATATAATAATTAATAGCAAAATATAAATTATTTTTGAGAAACATGATAAGCTTTCAGTTAGTTATCGTCAATTGAAACTTATACACCCCTTGGTAGCCTCGTGTAATCTCCAGTAATTCTCGGTCTTGTTCCATTTCTTAATGTTTTCTCATATTGATCGACGTTTATCTTTTATAAAGATATTTCTTGTTACAAATGATAGGAGAATACAAATACCTGTATATCTGGAGACGAGAAAACTACATTCCCGTTGCTCGAGATCTGTTATTGTCCTTTTGATCCAAACACACGATTTGTCCACATCCTTAGCGTCGAGTAGGCCGAGTGTTAATTCACTCTCTGTCACTGTAAATATTTATAAATGTTGTTAACGTCGTTTTCAGCAAGTGGTCCGTCATATTACGGTGACTAGTTATCAGACGCATGTGTAACCTGGCTTTCTCACACATGTACCGACCTGCATTCATATTATGATACCGCAGACGACGTTTGACCATGTGGCAAAAAGAACAAGAGCTGTAGGAGGACAAGCATGTTCGACTTTTTTGTGTTGGCTGGTACAGAAAACATAACAAAGTATACTTTATCATATCATTTATAATTAAAGTACTTTATTATTCGAAAAAGGGTCATAATTTTTACAAAAGTCTTTACTGAATTATGCACTCTTGGCTGTTGGTGGAAGTAATGATGGTAAAAAGATTTGGAAATGGAATTGGTACAAAAACCTTAACCAATGCGTGACACCGACGCAGAAAAGTTGAGCTAAAAACGGTCAAAGTGACCTGTAGTAGGACATTATGCTCGACAATAGGCTATCCTCGTCAAGTTTCATTAAATCTCAATGCACATCTTGTTAACTGGTTCATTTTTAGTTATTTTGACAATTGAAACACTTTGTCCCAAACTTAAATGACACTCTTTATGGTTGTTTACTATAATTTTAATTGTCATCGCTGTTGGAGAGGCAATTCCCAAACTATGAAATGCAAAAGCAACTTGACCTAACCTTATTAATGCATCGAAGCCAAAGCCTGAATGAGTAGCTTTGTCCACTTAATAACTCGAATAAAAGTGCAAAAAAATGAGCACATGAAGCAAATGAAAACAAAGTCATAATGTCAAACCTGAGCGGACATATTTTCTAGCTTTCGTTGCGTCAAAAATGTCCAATGCCACGTCTTCGAGTGTCGTTTGCATCAGCTCACTTTCTTTCCACCACTGTTTCTTGGCTAGATCTCTTTTCTCTTTCTCTGGACTGATATAATCCGGCAGTTTTGAACTGATTCTGTATGCGATATACGCTGGAGGAACACTGTTTGTATCTTTGGAATACCACCTGCGGGAACAAGTCGTAGGGCTTTATCAAACAAATGAGCCGTCCCGCGAGAAAACCAACATTCTGGACTCTGTGTAAAGCATCGGATCAGCCTAATCATTCCGTGCAGGTTAACCCGGACAGACACTTTTCGCCTCCTGCGGATTTTCTGTTTCAACAGTCATTACACTATACCTCTATGCCCCTGAGACAAAATATGTCGACCCGGATTAGACTGCGCAGGCTGATCTGGGTCGATACATTACGTAGACGCCATTATGTTGGATTTTCATGGGACGGCTCAAATCAAATGCTCCCCTCACGCAGGTGTTTTTTACGGCAATTTAGTCATAGATACTGAACACACTGATGCCAATAGGATCCTTGATGTCATTTAACTCTTTGCATGTAAGTGGTGGATTCCATCAACCGTTGAGCTATGCAAACAGATTAGAGCCAGATCAGGCGCCATTAAACGTGGGGCCTGATCTGAGATCCTAACTTATTGACACTCAGATTTTATTTCAGCAAAGATTTGGAAGATAATCATACTATATATCAAACGTGTTGCAGATGACAATATAGTATATGTATATGAAAGTAACATAGCGCGCAGACAGTTCATAAATAAATGTGATTTCTTGTTAACCAGTAGTTACTAGTTCGATCTCTGCGCACGTTGACCATGGGAAGTTGTCATTGGTAAAGTTACATTTCGTAACCGAGTACGTGTTGTTCACAAGAGGTAATGTAAAGGTGCACTACTGGTGTCAATTACGGTTCAATTTACTTTTAAAATCCAATGAAAGGAAATCAATTGTCGACACTTACTTTTTAAATGTGTCAAGAACTTCTTTCGACTCAATTTTCTCCATCACCTCTTCAAACTCAGACGCTTCTATAGATCGTGGAAAGTCTGTATAGCCATATTTATGGGACAACAATGACTGCAAAGGAGTATAGTTCATAAAGGATTTCTTCAATACAGATACTAAGGTCTCTGGCTCATAGACATACATATGAGCCGTCTCGCGAGAAAACCAACATTGTGGTGCTTAAAGTGTCGACCCTGATCAGTCTAAACATGCCGTGCAGGCTAACCCGGACAGACACTTTTCGCCTCTTCTTTTTCTTCTTTTATAAATAAGTGTACAATGCTGTAACGAAACAATACTTCAAATGTCATTTGTATTGTGTGTTCTTCCTTAACTATTTCACACACATACAACACATATACAGCAGGCGATATAAATATAAATCTAATTATAAATATAAAAAACAATAAATACCTATTGAAAAGTGTTGCAAACGCTGCGACAAGCGAAGAAATTGCTTATTATGAGCAATATCTTCCTTTGCCATAATTGTTTTCTAAAGTCGTCTGCTGCATAGGCGTCAGAAAGCATCAGATGCTGTATGTTGGAAAGAGTTCATTCGATGACTTCAAAGCAGACGACATTAATATGAATTATTAGATTTGATTGTTTGCTTAATTGTGGTTTTACCCCTTTGTCAACATTCGTTCAGTTATATCACGGCGTGACTTCACGTAGTCATGATTCCTTGGTAAACAAACAAGTACTAGGCTAGGAAATGTGCCTTGTCGCCATAACCGTTGCGCTGCGACTGGGAATCGAACTATGGACGCCTGTTCTCAGTTCCCCGACGCTAACCACTCGGCCACGGCGGATTCCCACCAGATTTAGGTAAATAGTTCAACAAACCTACCACAAAATTAGGACCCGTGGATAGTTTTTGGCACATTTTGATTTCTCGCAGACAGATCTCGGTTCCCATATGGTCGTCCGTGGCCTCGTCACGAATACCCCATCGCATATCGACGACTTGAAACTCGTACCCGAGCTCCTGACAGAACGTCGTTAACTTTGGGTAGGCGTTGATCATCAACTCGTTACGCTCCTTTTCCGTATCTGAAACAGTCACGGTAAAATAATGTAATGATATATGCTATGAACTCATTTTAAAAGAACACTTCTAACATTGAAGCACTAATTGCACGTGTATTCAATGTTTGTATTGTATTGTGTATAATACTTATATTTTCAGTTGATGATATATATATGTTTAGTGGAAAATTACTTTTTTTATATTGGGGTTTTACGCCGCTTTCAACATTATTTTAGTTATATTACAGTGACAGTTAACTTATTAATGATCCCTGGGTAAACAAACCAGTACGGCTAGAAAATGTGCCTTGCCCAGGGCACTCCACCATGACCGTAGTGCAGCGACTGCGGATCAAACCCGGGACAACGGGTTTCGAAATCCCCGACGCTAGCCACACGACCACAGCAGATTCCTGTGGAAAATTACAGTGGACCCGCGACCTCTGACAACGCTCCATCCAAACAAGACGTTTGGAGACTAGCGGAGTTAAAAACCGTGGTTGTTCTACGATGTTTTACCAGTGGATTATTTGACAAGTTAGGAAGATACTGGACGCACTGATTGCAATGAATCTCGATTGATCGCATGTACGTATCCCCTCTTACTACTCAAAATTTCCATCAAGTGTTTAATAAATTAAGCACGAAGTTGGTGAGAAGTAGCTCAATTATTTGATCATTGAAATAACCAAGGGTCAATAACTCGGAAATCATTTAATATGTACAAATTTGTAATACACACATCTCCTCTAAATACCGATGCTATCCACGAAAATTCATTAAATTCAAGAAGTTTGAGAAAAAGTCCAGATATAAAAAAGGTCGGAGAGATATGCGTGCACATACATATATTGGAGTGACGGAAAACACAGAGAGGCAGGGCAACCCAGATCTACTATTTAACTTCAGCATGTGATAAACCATTGTCATCCTGTTTTAACTGAAGCGGCTATAATCTCGACGTTGTTAGATTTCGTGAAGCTTTGTTTGTTTGGATGGTGTTTTACGCCGCTTTCAAGAATAGTTAAGTTATATCATGCCGTTTTAACTTGGTAAAGTATCAGTGCTATCGATAGTATTCATCTTGACACAGACACAGATGCATCAGTCGTACAAGTGTACTAACCGCAACCCTGAGAGCCAAGGACGGGAGCCATTACTACCGTTTGTCTAATCTTTCATGCACTTTTCAATTACTTATACCGACTTGAAACACTATGGTCCTAAATTATTTTCGATAAAAGCCTTACTTGTGAAGGTACTGCGAGTAAATGTTCGAACAATTCTGACAGTGGAGGGACCAAACACACCTATACATGTACTGCGAGTAAATTTTCGAACAACTCTAAAAGTGGAGGGACGAAACATACCTATAAATGTAATGCGAGGAAATTTTCGAACAACTCTGACAGTTGAGGGACGAAACATACCTATAAATGTACTGCGAGGAAATTTTCGAACAACTCTGACAGTGGAGGGACCAAACATACCTATAAATGTACTGCGAGGAAATTTTCGAACAACACTGACAGTAAAGAGACAAAACATACCTATAAATGTACTGCTAGTAAGTTTTCGAACACCTCTGACAGTGGAGGGACCAAACATACCTATAAATGTACTGCTAGTAAATTTTCGAACAACTCTGACAGTAAAGAGATAAAAATCTACCTGTGAAGGTACTGCTAGTAAATTTTCGAACAGCTCTGACAGTAAAGAGATAAAAGCCTACCTGTGAAGGTACTGCTAGTAAATATGCAAACAACTCTGACAGTAAAGAGAGAAAGCCTACCTGTGAATGTACTGCGAGTAAATTTTCGAACAACTATGACAGTGGAGGGAACAAAGATATCTATAAATGTACTGCGGGTGAATTTTTTCGAACAACTCTGACAGTACAGAGATAAAAGCCTTACCTGTAAATGTACTGCTAGTAAATATGCGAACAACTCTGACAGTAAAGAGACAAAGCCTACCTGTGAATGTACTGCGAGTGAATTTTCGAACAACTCTGACAGTGGATGGAACAAAGATACCTATACATGTACTGCGAGTGAATTTTCGAACAACTCTGACAGTAAAGAGATAAAAGCCTACCTGTGAAGGTACTGCTAGTAAATATGCGAACAAGTCTGACAGTAAAGAGATAAAAACCTACCTGTGAAGGTACTGCCAATAAATATGCGAACAACTCTGACAGTAAAGAGATAAAGCTTACCTGTGAAGGTACTGCTAGTACATTTTCGAACAACTCTGACAGTAAAGAGACAAAACCTACCTGTGAAGGTACTGCTAGTAAATGTGCGAACAACTCTGACAGTAAAGAGACAAAGCCTACCTCTGAATGTACTGCGAGTAAATTTTCGAACAACTCTGACAGTAGAGGGAACAAACATACCTATAAATGTACTGCGAGTAACATTTTCGAACACCTCTGACAGTGGAGGGACCAAATATACCTATAAATGTACTGCGAGTAAATATTCGAACAACTCTGACAGTGGAGGGACCAAAAATACCTATAAATGTACTGCTAGTAAATATTCGAACAACTCTGACAGTGGAGGGACCAAACATACCTATAAATGTACTGCTAGTAAATTTTCGAACAACTCTTGACCGTGGAGGGACCAAACATCCATATAAATGTACTGCGAGTAAATTTTCGAACAACTCTGACATTTGAGGGACCAAACATGCCTATAAATGTAATGCTAGTAAATAGAACAACTCTGACAGTGGAGGGACCAAACATACCTATAAATGTACTGCTAGCAAATATGCGAACAACTCTGACAGTAAAGAGACAAAGCCTACCTGTAAATGTACTGCTAGTAAATATGCGATCAACTCTGACAGTAAAGAGACAAAGCCTATCTGTGAAGGTACTGCTAGTAAATATTCGAACAACTCTAACAGTAAAGGGACAAAACCTACCTGTGAAGGTACTGCTACTTAATATGCGAACAACTTTGACAATACAGACACAAAGCCTACCTCTGAATGTACTGCTAGTAGATATTCGAACAACTCTGACAGTGGAGGGACCAAACATACATATAAATGTACTGCTAGTAAATATTCGAACAACTCTGACAGTGGAGGTCAAAACTTACCTGTGAAGGTACTGCTTGTAAATATGCGAACAACTCTGACAGTAAAGAGACAAAGCCTACATGTGAATGTACTGCTATTAAATAATCGAACAACTTTGACAGTGGAGGGACAAAACCTACCTGTGAAGGTACTGCTAGTAAATAATCGAACAACTTTGACAATGGAGGGACATAACTTACCTGTGAATGTACTGCTAGTAAATATTCGAACAACTCTAACAGTAAAGAGACAAAGCCTACCTGTGAATGTACTGCTAGTAAATAATCGAACAACTTTGACAGTGGAGGGACAAAGCCTACCTGTGAATGTACTGCTAGTAAATAATCGAACAACTTTGACAGTGGAGGGACAAAACCTACCTGTGAATGTACTGCTAGTAAATAATCGAACAACTTTGACAGTGGAGGGACATAACTTACCTGTGAATGTACTGCTAGTAAATATTCGAACAACGCCGACAGTGGAGGGACAAAACTTATCTGTGAAGGTACTGCTGGTAAATATGCGAACAACTCTGACAGTAATGGGACAAAACCTACCTGTGAATGTACTGCTAGTAAATATTCGAAC
>JAUELF010212512.1:0-14127 GCA_031471495.1 Clinocardium nuttallii
ACTCCACCATGACCGAATTGCCGCGACTGGGGATCGAACCAGGGACACCCTGTTTCGAAATCCCCGATGCTAACCACCCGACCACAGCGGTTCACAGAAGGTTGTTTTGCATAGTTGAGAAAAACGTGAAGCATATTTTGATTGGCTCTATATTTAGAGATAACGGTTTATAAAGTTGTACGCTTCCTTGTCGCTTTACATATATGTTCAGTAAGAATAGTTATCATCTCATTACGTTCAAATACAGGATTAAGTGCGGTAAAAAACAAATGTTTCGTATTAGATATATTTGAGGAGCGTATATGTGTATACAACAGATGAGGAGTTGTTTTCAAGATAGTAGTTTTGGTGTTTCGATTGGATATAAATGAGAAATATTACATGTGTAACAATTTTGTCTCACTAGTCGCAGTGGCTATGTATTCAACACTACGGTTGATCTGTGTCCCTAATTATCGCGACATACTTAAATAGTAATGAACTGGATGGCGGGACACCACAATCGATATATCACTTTTGATAAAATACGTTTCGGTGTATTTATTGGCAATAGCATGACAGTTTCAGTTATATCACGGCCATTCTCTACTTAAACAAACATTGATATTGAGCAATATGCGAACATTAATAACAGCCTCCACATTATCGCAGTCATATCTTCATCTGCACTGTTTGCCAAAAGATTACAGAATATTTCAAGTCACATCTGGTAAAACAATGCCAACGTAGATTAGTAAGCATGGATGCGTTATTTTTGACAGGATCATGTACTCTCTTATACATTATTATATCTAAAGATATCGTAAGATGGTTTATATTAGTAGTGATATAACTAAGGATCAACTGTTCCCTTTACACCAGCATCGTACTGCCTCGGTGTTAAAGTAGAAGTTGAAGCGTCTGACTCGGTAGTGGGATGTAGCAGGTTCGATCCACGACCGGGTCATACAATATACTTGAAATGGTAGTAATTGCTGCTCTCCTTGGCGTTCAGGGTTGCGGGTAAGCAATATGACTGAATGGCTGGTTTCAGGATAATTGGACCAGTAGTACTGGTAACTTACCCAGCAAACGCCATGAGATATCTGAACAAAATGTTGAAAGCGGCGCTAACATCAAAGCAATGAATGAATCCAACATTATCGTCTGAATAAATCATACACTTCAAAGCAATTTTAAAATGACATTTAATTAATTTTAAACATTTACCTGAACGCCATTAATGTGGCCATTTAATTACAAAAAATGATTGGAAATTAACATACAACGCAAGAGTTTCAATAAACATTGTGATCACATATCTCCGTTGTAAAAGAAAGGAGATAAAAGGGGCTTAACGTTCCGTTTCAATTGAAATAAAGAAGTAAAAATAGGTCCACCTTAGCACCCGGAGGTAAACACACTCATATACCTTTATAAATTAGTTAAATTCGACAATGACGTTTATGCATATTGTTGCAACGTTTTGTTAAATATATTTAACATTATGTCAGTAATGTACTGTTGTATTGATATATTCCTGTGTATTAGCTACACAATATAATCATGTAGATAACATATCAATATTGAGTACAATTATTATACTGCTTCACGAAATAATGTATTCAGATTTAAACGGTGAAATCAGACAATATGGCCTTTGCTTGCAATGTTAAGGGTTGGTATGTTGTCGACATTTGGGATATTGTTTGCACTGCGAGTATCCACTGAATAGTAGTGACATGCTTATCGAAATATTGACTTTAGTTGAAGTAATTGAATAACTTTCGGTCAATCATTTTCTTTTAAAGAATGAAAGAATCATTTTCATTAGGGAAAAGAAAATGATCTGGTGGAAGCTCTAGTCCCAATTGTCCTGATGCCAGTCAAAGAACTGCGACTTTTATTTTATTTTGATTCGCTCGGTCCCTGCAATAGTTAGGTATTTCCCATCCCAGTACTCCACATAAAAAGCGTACTCGGGAGTTGATTTATCACAGGCACTTACGTGACATGACGTGCTAGTAAGAATCACTGAGAAATACATATGAACCCTCCTTTGGAATGAGGTACACGTTTACATATATGATAAGTGTAGGTTAAGATATGCTTGTAAACCCGCTACGTGTTATCACAATCTAAAATAATTGACAGAAGCTTATATCAAGCTTACGTTAGTTTGAATGCAGCACCATCTATCTTGATTAAGCTGTGCGGATACGTAGGCTGATCTTCTGGCACATTGACTTGAAACATAATAGCATTTACACTTTTCACTCAATTCAACGTCTACATTTTTATCAGGTCGAGTAAATTCATGAAAAAAACGAAAGTACTTGAAGGTGAAATTCAGAATTTAAATTGGTAAACTATGGCCAATAAGAGATATAGAGTGAAATTTAGGAGTTTGCCTAAAACAGGGAGTAATCATATAAAATACATTTTAAGCTAGCTGATTGTCTAAAATACGCACTGTCCATTAACAAGGCTTCAAATCATCGAGCGATTATATAAATCATCGGTTGCGTTACTTATTACTGCAATAAGCTTTGTAATACATGTGAACTTGTGTTGAAGGTGATATAAAGCATATGTTGTAACTAGTTATGTTATTCACGTATATGTTTATACACGAATGACTTAAAGTAGTATATTATATCATTTTGATAAAAGCAGATTTAATTGTCAGATAACAGATATGGATCACACATAGTTGTAATCGATCAGGAAGTCTCTCATATCAATGTGTATTCGATTTGAAGTACATTTTTATGTCAAAGAAGGGTATTGACCCCCTTAAGTGATAAGTATTTTATTGGTATTTTCTGTCGGGATCTTAATACGCTGGTTAATGAAACATACGAAAAGATATGTTCGTCCGCTCATAAACACAAATATATATCAGTTATGACAAAGGAAAAGCTTATTACGTGTTTGTAAAACATGTACATGTAGACAAACACTATGTACGTGCAACGATTGTATCTGAAAATATGAACTAGGAATCCACAGTGGCCGAGTGGTTAGTATTGCATGCTTCGGTCAGGGTGTGTCGGATTCGCTTATCGCCTATAGCGGTCAAGGTAGACAAGGCACGCGCCATAACCTTGAACTTTAATGTCATGTATAAAATGATTTTAAATAGCCTATGACAGGAGTAACTCACCACTGTTGTACTGGGTTAACCATCCGTCTAGAATGATAATCCACAAGCGTGGTGAATCTTATCTACCGTAGAGGCCGTCTAAAATTCATTATAGCAGTCACCATCGGATATCAAATACGTACTGTGGCAACGTGATATAACTGAGATAATACTAAAACCGTTTATATAACGACCAAATATTGATATTTGCTCGTATCGGGGACTAATTGATCAACATTTCAAATCACGGACGGACTGCGATGCAATTCTTCATTTTTGTATCGTTGGGTTTCATAAAATATACTTGATAAACTGCTCACTGCGAGAAACATTCACGCGATTGAAAGTAACAGTACGGCGTGGTAAATACTAGAACGTGCATATATACCCACTAAGGAATGCTCGACTTCGACTGCAAAACTGTAATGCCAGAAAATTTACTCACATGATTGTTCATGTATCAAGGTACTTATACGTACACATATAGTAATTAATAAGATAGGACCAACTATGAAGGTACAACAAGTACCATTTCCTGAGAAACACATTCATTCCGTCAAATTGTCGTTATAAATTCAGTGATTATTTCAGGAAGCATGTGATAAATCGAATTTATTAAAAGGTTTCAAGTTTATCAGATAAAATTGAACACAATAAAGATAACATACATTTTACACTATTTTAAACTGTGACCGTACAGAAAACCTCACTGATTGCATTGTAAGTGATATAAAGTCGCATTTTAATCGAAGCTCTTTAATATAGTGTTGATAGTTCTTCGGAATGAATATGTTATGCCTTGTAAGTAATTTATTGTTTTTGCATTTATATTTCCAGTCTGCTTGAACGTATGATCCAGTATAATGCAAACTTACTGTTGTTTACATATTGGCTAGTGTCTTATACTTTAAACTTGTATCGGTGGATCGATGCATGATAGTTTATTATTGTATCATTATAAAAACAAGTAGTATCCACATGCTCTAGTTACGGTATATACTTGATCATTCATATTGTCGCATTTTAAAAGCTGTATTGTATATCATATCCTATTTGCTTTGTCAATTGTATCCTTCACTTGTACTTCGCATGATCTCAAATCAGTAAATAAACAAATTGTGTTCGACTTGTATTCTTCTGAAGTCTGCCTCTTCATTTTTCTCGGAATCATTGGTTATCTACTGTACGTATATATAATATGAATGTATCTTTCATTAACTATTAGTACACATAATACCAAAACGATAGAGTAGTAAGAAATGTTAACTTCGTCATACGTGAAACACACCTTTAAGTAGCGTTAACCCCTTAAAGGTGTGTTTCACGTATGACGAAGTTATTTTGGTATATTACCAGTCGTTAAGTCTTAGCCACATTTATCATGGGTGCATCACTTAATAAGCTACCAGCACAACCCCGATCGCTCAACATTGAATTATCTTTGAAACAAGTAAACCGGGATCGGACGCTGACCTGACGTTTGAGAGGCAGATACCACCATGAATGTTCGATAATAAAGCTAAATGTACAATATTTCTATTAAACCTTTCGTTTAAAATATTTTAGCACTTCAAATGGTATTTCTGTACAGTGAATATTAAGATCACCCATTACATCTGCTCAGTGTGCTCACCTATTTGCCAAAATCACCTTACAACCTTTTGCAAGAAATATGTGGAAAGTGTCGATATTGATAAAACTATGCGGATTCACATGCTGATCATGATATATGCGTAACGCAACTTGTACCTTTTACAATGGATGAGCTAACTGTAACATCACTTGGTTATGTGTTCTCTAATTCAGGATAGGATGTATGAAAAACATAGGAACGCGCTTGTACTAACAATTACTATAGTTCTCATCTGTAAGGGTAATGTCTACGGTAAGTACAGTTTATATTGCATGACAACTCATAGTGCGATGATAATGATGGCAATGACGTTTGATACTAAAAGAAAGGATTTTCTTATTTTAATAATGAATTAGTGCGACTGAATTGCATAAATATATCACAATTTAGACTTAACACCGTAGGGATATTGCCACAAGGAACTGTAAAATGACTGACACTATATTAGTATGATATGGTTTTCGTGTTATTGTATGATTGTATACCTGAAACATATCTGTTAACTTTAGGTGAGAGCATTGCTAGAAATAAACCTGTCACAATGAGCTCTCAATTTGGGAATTGGTTGGGTTCATATGCTGTAGACGGTAATTACAGTACATCGTCTGATACCTGTCAGTGCTGTGCGGCAACTGAAACTGGAACTAACCCCTGGATACAAATAGATCTTGGTCGTGAAGAAAATTTTACACGTATTGTAGTTTATGGAAGAACGGACACGGAGACGTTGTCAGGACGTATGTATCTTTTTGTTAATATAAACATATCTTGAATGTAGAAAGACATGCAGCATAAGGATGTGTAGTGATCATCGGGATATTACAGTTCCTAGAAAAACAGTAACAGAGTAGACTGATTTGCAATTAGTACCAATATGTGTCGTGTAATATTAATCATTTAAACATAAATACACAAATACTAGGCATCGCGTACTAATATCTTTCTGACGAATATATTATTTCACCAGAGCTCATTTGGTTGGCACATACTAAAATATTGACTTTATTTTCAAAATAGAAATAGAAAGTCTAAGTGGTCTGAGAGTACAGAAATTAACATCGGAAAACAACGCCGAGGACATTGCATTAATTCCAACTTCAGATACGTTTATAAAGTTGTACGAATTTCATATTGGAAAGGCGTTAACTGCAAGATATATCAGATTTGTGTTAGTTGGAGAAAACAGGCTGCTTATGCTATGTGAAGTCGATGTGTTTAATGGTGAGTAGAGAGGTTATTATTGCTTGAATAATATATATCCTTTTTATGAAGCTACCTGTAGACATCATCGAGAGAATTCCTAAAACTACCTTACAAGTACCATGTGACTTTTAAGGTTTGATCAATTAAACTTAGATCTGTATAAATATGTCTAACTGCATGGGGTCTTTATCACAGTGAAGGTCGAAGCATACTGTAATTTGATAACAGTGCATCTAAAGAGGTCAACCTATAGCAATGGCACTTGATAGTGAATGGCCTACATTGTAAACAGTGTCAGTTCATGTGCATGTATGTTTTTATAACTTCTTAATTCGTATATGTTGTATGGTAGTAATTTATAGGACAAGTTACTTACACAACCGTGTGCACACACAACCGTGTGCACACTTTCTGAGTTGAAATAACACCTTTATGAATTATAATCCGATCATTGTAATCCAATGGTATGTGTGATAAATAATTTCTTCTTCATATGAAATTAAAACAAAACTCTGTGTATTGTAATGCCCCTGCCTGTCAATGATGCACTAGTGCTAAGAAGCCCTTGTCAAGGAAGTGGAATGATGAGCGCGAAGCGAGAAAATTGATTCGTACAACTATAACTTCATGACTTTTATCCGGGTCAACTCGCTCACTTTTATTTCAGTTTCGCCATAAGTCCGTTTACCGTAAATTATATTTGTCCATGGCTGTTTTCGCCTGTGTTTATAAGTCGGACTCAATTACTACAGCAATTGGTTGTCGTTATTTACTGGGCACGCTTGAACAGAGTACGACCGTACAATCGTCAAGATAAATATACGCACTGTAAACTTGTTCTAAATTAAAATTGAAAACACACTCTCTGTGTGTGATAAATCGGCAGGACGTAGTAATGTTTGAAAACATGACACATAAATATGCCCAAATGGAATGATTGTAATGCAAACTAAAAGTGTATTATTTGTAAGTAAATGGTAATTCGACTTCATCTCCGAGACACGGAGACACACTAATATTCGCAAGTGTAATGTCGGCGTTTATAATCGTTATGTTATATCTATGGAAATGGAGCTGTTGGTAAAAGGGACCATTTTTACACATTTTCTCAACTCTTCAGAACACAATTAGGTGCATGTATTCGCATACCCTTTCATCTAATAAGTATACTTTCATTGGCAGATAAATTAGCCTTTATATCCCCACATGCACACTCGTATACAAACATACTTACTCGCTCACAAACTCAATCACTTGATTAATCGCTTATATGCATTCAGTTGTTCATTCATTTATTAAGTAATTATTACTTTCAATGTTTGTAGATATATCAAGTTAATATTGTGTTCATAAGTTATAATGATAAGATGACTGCATTTGCCTTTCGTTTTGTTTCGTTAAGGAATTTTGATCATCTAATGCCAGACTACAAATGTTTGAGAGCAGAAAAGTAATAGCCATTGTTACATCCTTAAAAAGAGTATAATAATGTTGTAAAACAATCAGGTATACTTTATAATGATTGATTTAAACTGATATATATGACAATCTTGAGCTGGAGGCAGCGAAAATTTAACATGTTTTATCTGAATCCGACCGTCGTCTGTCGTTAGTCGTTCGTCGCCGGTAACCAATTGCTTCAAATGCCCTCTCCTCCTTAACCGCCTGGCCAATTTAAAGAAACTTCACACGGATGTTAGTTGTATGATGCTCTTTCAAATTGTTAAAATAAATGAATTTCATGGTAGAGATTTATCATCCAGTTCACATATTTTACTTTGTTTTATAGAATGTACAAATGGGACCTACGGAAATAACTGTTTGGAAGAGTGTGGTAGTTGTACACATCATGAAATATGTGACAAAGTAAATGGAGACTGTAGATACTGTATGGCGGGATATAACGAAACGGACCTTACATGTAAAACAGGTAAATTTTCATAGCAATGGGATAACTCGCTTATACGTTTTCGTTTAATAAGGAATCGGAAAGCGGGATAATCATAAGGTCTCGTTCAAATGGGAAGATTCAGTTACAGTTCACAACACAATGTTATAATTCCCTGAAACAAGTGCATGTAACATCCTTATCATCCAGGTCACATATGATATTTTGTTTAACAGAATGTACACATGGAACCTATGGAAGGAACTGTTTGGAAGAGTGTGGAAACTGTGCAAATCATGAAACATGTGACAACGTAAATGGAGACTGTAGATATTGTATGGCGGGATATAACGAAACGGACCTGACATGTAAAACAGGTAAGTTTTCATAACAATAGGATAACACGCAAATATCTTCCTGTTTAATAAGGAAGTATTTGCCGATTTATCTAGGTGACAAGTGTCTTAATTATATTTAGCTACACTATGTGTATGTTATTATCTAGGTTTTTACTAATTCATTGAGTGCAATGATATAAAATATATTTAGTTACGATTTCTTCTCATAAAAACACGCATTAGTTTGATTAGTGAGACCCTCTGATTAAAACATACACATACTATGTGGCTGGTATACTGTGTCACAACTGTACATCTGTAAATGAAATATTTGGTAATTATTTCGATATCTGCAGAACTTCAGCTGGGAGTATATCATAATGATTGTCTTTCTAGTAATTCAGTTCAGTCATGGTTTGTATTTACTAACGTTAATATCTCAATCGTGTGTGTGTGTATTTCAATAGTTTGTGAAGATGGATATTATGGGGATTGTGAAACACGCTGTGGCAATTGTAAAGGGCCAGATATCTGTAACAAAACTACGGGAGAATGCCACCAAGGGTGCGAATCAGGATACAACTACCCTATGTGTACAACAGGTAACATTATAAACGTTCGAGGTCATTGTAATAAAATTCGAATATGCATTTATATGTATACATTTCTACCCGCACCGGTACATGCAATGGCCCATACAAACCTTTTACTCGAATCTTTCATTTGTTTTGATCACTACATGTATAATAATCAAAGTACATTATGTTGCTAACCTTTATGACACATTATAATCACTGACAGTAAACCGTTGCTTGCCCTTACTAACAGTTATTCAGTTGTTTTTGTCTTCAAAAATAAGAAAAGATTGCCGCGAAAAATATCTGTTTGTCCTGTCGACGGTGTTTCTATGTTGAAAGGCCGTCTCCATAGCAGGTTACTGTAGGCTTTAAGAAATACTGCCGTCTAGTTTCACAGAAAACGTGACGTCAAAGATTTTACGTTGTTTAAGACCATTAGAAAGTTCACCATTAACGCAATAATATATTGAAATAAGTGGTGACTAATGTGGCCCTCTAAAGAATCTACAGAATATAGCTTGCGTCACTTGAATGCCTGTAATTAATGCATTTATTGTGTTACTGTTACTTTTACTTATTGTAACATAGTAATTAGAAAACTTACACTTGTCACAAAACTTGCAGAACATACCTCGTATATTGCCTACATGTATATAAAGCTTAACTGGCTCAAATCAAAACTGTTGGATTCACTTTGAGACGTTAAATATAAGTATTGATGATTACCAAATGAAACACAAGTTATGTTTAGCTCGCCAGAGCACAAAGTGCTCAATGTGTTTTATTGTGATCGCCCTTTCTTCGGCGTCCGTCGACCATCGTGCATCAAGATATACTCCTCTGTACCCAGTGGGCCAATTGGCATAAAACTTCACAGAAACCCTCCTCTGAATGTCCTCACAAATATTATGATAAGGAAGTCACTAGCTTTGTATGTTTAAACACAGGAATATTTTAGGAATTTCTCCCATAACTTAAATGCAGTTTTTATACGCAGATAATTTGAATTAAAATTGCATGCTTCTGCTGCAAGCAAGGACACTGATAATTCATCGTTGATACTTGCAATTCGTTCAGAGACCGACTTTGTGTTAACACGATGTTTTATTTGATTTATACACATAATGTTCCGTCAAAATTATCAGACATAATCAAGAGAGAATTTCAATTATACTAAATGCTTTTGAACGGTTTCAGCAGTTGTCTGCTTCACTAATTATTCTTTCGTGTAACAGCAAAGGCAAAACAGAAAGCATTACATATACATAAATGTAATTCAATAATTAGCGCAAATAAATGCAACAACCAGTTGAGTAGCTGTCGAATATTAGCATAAACATGGAAAAACACTGACCAGTCGCCTTTGTAAAAGTAAACACAATTAAAGCAAGTATTTCAAGATGTATATGGTTATTTCATGATGTCGTTTCGGCGTCTAAGTTCTCGTTTAGCTGCATCAAACACGATACGAATAGTGGTTGAATTGATGCAACTTTTCACCATGAATCTTCTAAATGTGTGTGTACTACTAATCGAGATATCGACGTTACAAAACCGTATAATATGGTTAACAAAGCCTGTCTGTTAATCCACATTTGGATCTAACCTTATATAATGTAATGCAGTCAACTCTTTGAACTCTTTGCCAGGTAATTGTTCATTCGCTTGATGAATAATGTCATACAATTAGCTTAAAGTTACCAGGATATACCTTTGATGTACATGCACTTTACATTGCTGAAACTACTCGTGTTTTACAGAATGCCAGACTGGTACATTTGGTTTTAATTGTGAACACCGATGTGGTATGTGTAAAAACGAAGATATATGTGACATATATACAGGCGAATGTCCAAATGGCTGTGCTGGTGGATACAATGGCGACACATGCGTTCAGGAGATGTACCATTATACTTCATCTAGTTCAGATACATCTATCAGCCTTCCTGTTTTCATAGGCTCATTATTTGCATCAATTGTCTTTTTAGCGGCTATTGTTATTGTTGTCGCATTGGTGTTTCGTCGACAGAAGGAGCACAGGAAGACACAGTAAGAAACTTAATTTGTGTCAAACGAAATCCGATCTCCGACAATTTAAAAACTGGAAGTCGACACCGATCAGGTTGTAAACGTGCTGTTGTAATCGTTTCGTTGATGCATTCGGGGCGTTCATTTAGGGATAAAAATGGGAACACACAAATTCGACTTCACACAAATGTGTGATCTTTATCTTCGTTTGTGGAAAATTCCTGAAGATCGTGTGTTTTCCCGGAGTGTTGCTCATTTGTCTGTGTTCGAGCAAATACCTTAACCGACATCAGTTTATGTTTCTAAATATCTCTGTAAAACAGAACAATACTTAGCAAATCGTGTGTTATCGTTTCGTGGTTATACTAAGCACTACATAATAAATACATGTACTCTTAATATTGGATAGTCTTCATGTTCAATCTACCCATCATTTAAATAAAAATAAACTCTTTATAAAATATCATTTTGACTAGATATTTTGTTTCTTTCAGCAAAGTAGCGACCAGCGGACACACTTCTATTCCACTTCCATCCGTTCCATCAAATTACGACACACTGAAATTCGACAGTCCTGGTGAGGAGAGCACGTACACCGAGTTAAACGGTGGTCTCTAGCGATAGGTTTTCAAAAATAGATTCATGTGTGTAAATATATGTCATACAAATAAGAAATATGCCAGAACAAGAACAAATATATAAATATTGTAAGACAGAAAACAATTTTAGTATTAGTGTTGAAAGATAAAAGTTGTTATATCAACTAAATATGTTTTCTAACTTCGAAATCTGTTTTGTCAGTTTAATCATTTTATTTTTTCACTGTATATTTCATATCCAGGTCACTCCAAACTTCACAATATAGTTTCAGTTTAAACAGTTCGAGCAGTATATGGGGTATCTTTAGAGCAGATGTCGCTTGGCTCCATTTCATTAAAATGTCAGATTTGGTCACCTCATGAAGGATGTCATCAAAAGATAAGTTTAAAAGCTGTTCAGTCGTCAGCGTTTAACAAGAAATGTCTGTTTGTGACAAGTAAGTCCTGTTTGTGACTAGCACGATTGCTGGCAACCAAAACACATATTTGTAAACACGATGAACACCTTATTTGGAAAGAAAATAGCATTAAATAGTCAAAGTATGACTGCAACAATGCTACTTTATTGAAAAACAGTTTTAATGTTTCATAAAATAACAAAAATCAGTGTCATATTAAATTTCTTGAGTATCGTCTAGTCCAATAATTCCTAAAATATTTTGCTGAAAGTCGTCATATGACTTATTATCATGATCTTTCTGTTCTCTGTCGAATAAATGTTGTTTAATAGTTTGGAATATATCTGTTGAAGAATTGAGACTCCTCTTTAATTCGCTGCATCCCTCCAGAAAATGTTTGTCATGTTCATGCTGGCATTTCTTAAGCGTACCATCTTTCCAGTTTATACTCCACGTATTTTGAAGTTTTACAACTTTGGTTTTCACTTATATAAGTTGCAGGTAAAGCGTAGCGTTCTGTGCATTTTCTTCAACCAAATTGAAGGACGTCTGATTCTCTGAAAGTTCCTGTTCGACTTTATCGCATGAATTTGCTGACTTGGTTATCTCGCTACCTTGTTTTTCATAATGTTCAAAAGCTGATTCATTTATAGTTTGTTGGTTACCTGCATAGTTACGAAAATGTTTTCAATGTGAATTAGTCTTCTTGTTGTTTTTCTTCACAACATGTTTCTTATGAAAATGCGACTTGACTTACTATGGAGATGTAGATGAACATAAAATGCTTTCATCCATTGGGTACATGTTTCACAATAAAAAAACCCAACCCGTCTGTTTTATTGTAAACATTTTCACTTTTTGATAAAATTTCATTTACACCTTTTTAAACGTTGTAGCGTCTAGAGTGTCTAGAGTGTCTTCGATTCGACTCTATTCATGGTTTGTAAAGCAACTTGAGTGATGCCTTTCTACCATAGCAACAAGTAACATTGTTTTACAAACTAGATGGTTAAAATGAAAAATATAAAAGCTTTTAATATTCGTTAACGAAAGTTAGCCATTACTTTTGATAATTACATCGTTAAAAAAACACATCTGATGCAAAGCAACAATTTTAAATTCTTTTGAAAATTCTTGGTGTCCGTGTTTTACTTTATTCAAATAAACATTACATATAAAAAGGTCGCATTTACATTGTTTACACTTTAACATTAGAAAGCCGTCGTTCGTGCTATGCAGACATGCTATACAAAACTTTATGAGGTGCTATCACATTCGCGCACTGTTGACTCTGATTGATTGAATGTATCATTCAGTATATATAAATGAAAGTGTCCAGAGTGTTTTACTTGTAGAAAGGCAGTTTTCAGAATCTCAGTACATTCAACTTCATCTTTTTTAGAAAACAATAGTATACCTTTCTCGAAATCAGATAAAGGAACAGTTGCAAAGAATATGAATTGATCTCTCAAGTGATGTTGAAGCGTTTGATGTAGTGATCATTCTTGATGGGCACCTTCCAGTGTCAAAGGCATCACATATCATTCTTTCATGCAAAGTTTAGCTGTATATTTATTCGAATAAGACTATACATTTAAGACCCATAATACGTTTTACTACTGCTTTCAGTATAAAAACAATCAGTTGTCCCACCACTGCCAGTAGTATAGCTTTGTGTTAAAGTAGAGTGTCCTTGTTATAGTTGAGACAGTTATGTCTTAATCACGTGATTTATGATGACATGCTACGTCTTGATTCAACTAATATATCCGTATATTAAATAGTTATGTCTAAATCATATGATTTATGATGACATGCTACGTTTTGATTCAACATGTAATGTATCCGTATATAAAACAGTTATGTCTAAATCATATGATTTATGATGACATGCTACGTCTTGATTCAACATGTAATGTATCCGTATATAAAACAGTTATGTCTAAATCATATGATTTATGATGACATGTTACGTCTTGATTCAACATGTAATGTATCCGTATATAAAACAGTTATGTATAAATCATATGATTTATGATGACATGTTACGTCTTGATTCAACATGTAATGTATCCGTATATAAAACAGTTATGTCTTAATCACATGATTTATGATGACATGCTACGTCTTGATTCAACATGTAATATATCCGTATATAAAACAGTTATGTCTAAATCATATGATTTATGATGACATGTTACGTCTTGATTCAACATGTAATATATCCGTATATAAAACAGTTATGTCTTAATCACGTGATTTATGATGACATGCTACGTCTTGATTCAACATGTAATATATCCGTATATAAAACAGTTATGTATAAATCATATGATTT
>JAUELF010212814.1:0-14121 GCA_031471495.1 Clinocardium nuttallii
ATGAGTAGGTGAACTGGCCGCCGTGATTTGAATGAGAAATTGTTAAAAACGGCGTTAAACCCCAATCAATCAATCAATCAATCATTTGAATGTTGAACGTCAAGGGTATAACAAAACCCAGACTTTTCTCTCCGTAATACAGACGAGCTAAAATGTATTATGTGCAAACACGCAAGACATATTGAAACAGATTGACACAATTGGAAACACCCTCTTATAATGCGGAAACGAGCACGATTTCAGTTGTATGTTATTAGCAGAGTGTGCATCAGATTGTTAAATTACAATAATAAGGGTTAAAGAAAATTCTAGAACACAAGTTTTAAAATCGACACATTAATACCAGTTCGCATGTCGAGTTGTTACCACAGTCGTGTAGACATAATTGTTGTGTAATTAGTAGTTTCTTTAACACGCAACCTGCTTCAGTAGTGTTAATTGTTGTTCTCATCCATTTCCTTTTTCATACAAGTATCGCGGTGTTCTTGAATGGGTGTGCGGTAGAGCATTGTCCACGTAATGCAAATGTAATAAGTTTGATTCCTGTGATTCCGAATGATTTAAAATGCTTAGGTTTAACGCCGTTTTCAGATTTGTTATTTCACCTAGGCCAGTCCACATACCCATGTGTTGCCTGGCTTTTTCACTACAATAGTTCCTCCATGAAACACAATCCTTTGACCACACATTAAATGCTAGTCCGTTGGTGCAATACGGATGACGCTTATCTCCATCGTCTTATATACGTGTTCACTGTGTACCAACAGCAGCCATCGAGTGTGATTACTATAAGTTTTCAATACACGCTTCACAATAGATGCTAAATAAATGTTTTGCACTATATGATATTAGAATACACTAATGTGTGGTACATATACCTTGTCAACTATTTCCTTCTTCCAGTCGCGTTTTGACAAACGGCGTTTAAAAAAACCCACTGTGACAACAATGAGAAATTGCCCATGATGATCTATTTTCCTTGTGTTACCTGTTTTCAAATATATTCAATAATTATATTTTTTATATAATTTACAGAGGTGTCCAACACATATGGTTTCAAAGTTATCTGATGTAGAACTGGGATGTCCATGTATATGTGAATTTATGAATCAGTGTTCTCCCGTGTTACTTTTACCTTTTTCGATATTAAGTTCGTACATATTATAGAGTAGTTTCTAGCTACATGATGATTCACGAAAGCGAAAAAGGCCAACCAAGATTTGACTGAAGGAATAAGCAAGCCGATATTGATCACAAATGAGTTTTTAGTCTAATATAAAGTACACTTTTGTTTAAAGTTACGAATACCAGCATAAGGAATAATACAGTCTGTGAACCTGGTAAAGCCTAACAGAAAACAGCAATTTACAGCCATGGTTTTAGACAGAAATACAAGATATCTACAACGTCATAAATTTGACCGTGTCAGACATTTCTCCCTGTTATTTAGAGGATCCATTTGCGAAAGAATGTTTCGCAGTCACATTTAACCTTTTTTACCCACACGTAGACTTCATGGCCATAAAACACAAGGAGACGGCATAGATCATTTATATATACTCTAAGAATTGGCATAGTCCACCGTATCTATTTTAATCAAGACAGGTTCACAGTAAGTATCGTATGTCACGCTATACATACATAACAGAAATTATAGCCAGTATATGACAAGAATAACAATTAGTGTTCTTCCACCCTTTTATTAGAATGGTCATTTGCGCTTCTAAAAAGACATGATTGGTACTTTGATGGTTAATTTCAATACAGATGTAAACACTATTTCTTACACAGTATACGTAGTCGTGTCTTGAGTTAGGGTACATTTTGTAGCCACACAAGCACTTTCTACTTCGAATGTTTCTTGGAAAGTTGGTTTTACATGGTTTTATAAGTTGTCCATACAAGGTCGTAGGTTTGAACTATTTATGGTTGCAATTACTGTTCAAGTTTTTGATGTATACGGTTATATTTTTGTGAACAATGATTGAGTCATATGTCTAACCAATTGCAATTGATGTTTAGATAGTTTATAGTATTCCGACTGAAAATATGTATTCCCTTATTTTAGAATTTAACAATGTTACAGCGAAACACATTGTTTTTAACTGAGTTTAGAAGGATGTTAATTTCAATTCAATTCAATTCAATACTTTATTTGCAGATATTAACACAATTGTCGATGACCAATTACAAAATTGAAGAATATGGCTTAGACAAAACTAATAAATATATAACTGTACAGTATGTCAGATGAATAATATTTGGTAAATCAATTGAAAAAGATACACACCTACGGTTTAATTGCACGGTTCTGATTTGACTGCTATCTCCCTGCGGAATCCGCTGTCGTCGAGTGGCTAGCGTCGGGGATTTCGAAACCGGGTGTCCCGGGTTCAATCTACAGTCCCGGCACCATGGTCATGGTAAAGTGCCCTTGGGCAAGGAACATTTTCTAGCCTATTACTGGTTTGTTTACCCAGGGATCATGATTAAGTGAACTGTCGCCGTGATTATAACTAAAGTAATGTTGAAAGCGGCGTTAAACTCTAAAAAATACCTCCCTGCTTTGCCTCTTCGCATCTGTGCTGATGCACGAGGCAAAAGAGAAAACTTGCCTACACAACCCTGTTTGTGTTGTAGCCGAAGGTTTGATTAGTTTCCTACTGACTTCCAGGTTTGTCCATGATTGTGTCACCTTTACCACACCTGTTGTCTAATATCATTGTTCTTTTGGAGTAAAGGTGCTTTCCTTTTCGGAAAATGTATCCTATCCATCTCCATTATCTAATCTTTGTAGTTCATGTATTACCACCAGTGCTGTCTAATATCATTGTTGTTTTGGGGTAAATATGCTTTCTTTTTTCGGAAAATGTATACTATCCATCTCCATCATCTAATCTTTGTATTTCATGTATTACAACCAGTGCTGTCCAAGATCATTGTTGTTTTGGAGTAAAGGTGCTTTCTTTTTCAGAAATTGTTTACTATCCATCTTCATCATCTAATCTTTGTATTTATAGTCAAGCGTTTAGGCTGATTAGTCTCCTGCTTTGTCCTCTGTATAATGCATATAATAAAACAACTAGGTGTTGTTAAATAAGACATGTCTATATCTAATTTCTATTCAATATCAAGTTGTATTTACTTCTCTTCAAATATGTTTAATAATGCAGAACTGTTCAAACAGAAGCTATCTATTTGCCTACTGAATTTACTTAAATATGCATTTCATGCTTCACATTGTGTCGGTTATACATCAATCTCGTTTTACAGAACCATTTTCTTCGCCTGCAACTTTTTATTTTAGTTTTTGGAAATGCCAATGATCAGTTCTATTTTAAACATGAAAGGAGCACTTGGCATAATTATCTGAGGATCAGTCAAAGCACGTTTTTTGGATTGTATTACGTGAATAGTGCTCATTGCTAGCGTGACCGTGCATTTAAATCGTTTGCTTAAAATTGCGCGCGCAAAATAAATTCCTCAACACCGTCTCAGGGGTGTAATAGTAAGAGGGTCCGCCTCAAAGAGCCGTAAACACGGGTTCAATTCACGGGCTGGTCATAGCTTTAAAAATAGCAGTAGTGGCTTCCCTCCGTGGCACTCAAAGTTGCAAGGTTACAGGAAAAGCAGGGATAGCATTAATACTGATGCACTGGTGCCTGGAAAGTCATAAACGCAGTACTGGTACCATACCCAGGAAACACTTATTTTGGTGACTTATATGCCAATAGTGCCGCGTGTAATTAATGTTAAAGTATGAATTGATATTATAAATTGCTTGAAGCAACATACATCACACAAATAAATAATTAATTGTTCTTACTAATTTACTTATATCCTTTGAAAGGAAAGTAATACATGAATCAGAATCAGACGTAATCAACCTTTTTCCTGCAAAACCCTGTGATATATTAGTATAATGTGATATATAAGTATATTATTCATGGACGAATAGTAATTTTATTCTTTTCCGACACCTAGTTAACACTATGACTATTGTCTACTGTAATGTATAGTTAGTAGGTTTAAGTGCTGTACTTAGATACTGCTGTCGTGTTTGCATAAACCGTTGGGGCTTTGGTAGAAAACTCCCCTTGCATAATATGTTTTAGTACTCTACTCAGATACTGCTGTCGTTAGGGCTTTGGTATAAACTCCCCTTACATAATATGTTTTAGTACTGTACTCAGATATTGCTGTCGTCTTTGCATAGACTGTTCAGCAATTCCGTCAGAGCTTTGGTAGAGACTCCCATTGACTAATATGTTTAAGTACTGACTCAGATACTGCTGTCGTCTTTGTATGCCGTTAGAAAAACTCCACTTATCAGGTAAAATGTACATAAAACCAACATCTAATTATAGAGTATTTAAAACAGAAAGAAGGACAACGTGATTACCAAATGGAATATATATGCCTGTCCGTGTGAAATAGTACACCTTAATGTTATGAAGTAGTTTCGATACAGATCAGCCTGTGCAATTGCATTGAATGATATATATATATATATCTAACCTTTTCACAAAATAACTTAAAATAGCTTCTTTCGATGTGTGTACATTTTAATAAGACGGAACAGATGTATTGACTGATCGGAAATTTCATTGTTTAGAAATGTCAAATTATATATTCATCCTATGGTCTCACAAGATAGATGCCCGGGGAAAACCAACTTTAACGTATATATACGTGGAGTTTGCCGGTTTTTGCGCCGAAGTAACTCCGTTATAACGTCAAACCGCTGACGTGACGTCATTTTCATAGTTTGGCTGCCGCCTTGTTTCGCCGCCCCGGTTCATCTATCAATGATGTACTTGTATGGACTCAATACGGGTGTCTATATATAATAAAGAATTAAAATGTATCAATGAATTTACATGTTTATGTATCTCTCCGTACCATTGTATCCATTGATAGCGTTTGTTATACTAACACGAATTTAATTGTATTATTTCTGCACCGCTATTTCTATTGCCTCATACGTCATGGACTATTTTATATTCAGAGCATGTCAATGAAGATATATAACGTCTAATTATTCTTGTCATTTAAATTCTAAAACGTTCTCCCGGGACTGTCTGCCTCTATTTTTTCTATGACAATCAGCCGCTCTGGCAAGCGTATCCAGACCTAACTTCTTTCTGTCGGGATGAATAGACGATTATCCGACTTAACCCTTTAACTGTCAAATTTAACAAAGTCGAACCTTCCATGTTGAAAATTTGACCATTCCATTGTTCTTGCAACAGAAAATTTGGTAAATTTTAATGTCTTAAGTGTTTAACAATGCAGGTTTCAGGAAGGCCAGCTCGTGACGAGCTGTCTCACTTGAGTCTGCATTGTTTACCAAAGTCTTTGGCCTTTGGCAGCGAAAGGGTAAAACATTTGCTCTATATAAACTGCGTATTTCTCATAAAATCCTTTTTTGATACCGAACACCTGATATGCGTTTCTCTATACGTGTTGTTGTATTACTTACATGACCTGATTAAAAACATATATAAATGTGTGTGTATGTAAGTAGAAACTATGTCTTACAATTCAAAGAATGTATATATATATATATATAAAAGAAAAAAGACACTACATCGGTTTAAAAAGAAACCAGTTGGCACGTTAAAAATTATGTAGTGTCTTTTTTTCATTTTTTACTATATTGGTTTTTTTATTTCGGTATATTTCCTTGTTTTTAAATTGTAAATATACATAGCTTATAATATGGCATAGAGTTAAACGCGATACTATCTATCAGGAATATTGTAGGGAAAAGACAAAGGGGTTAATTAGTAAGGCCGAGCTCTGCACAAACCAACATAAGATTTCTTTTAGTTTAACAGTTGTAGAAAGCAAACGATTTATATATCCATTCAGTGAGAGTATATTGCGCAATGTTGTAAAGTGCCAATTAATGGTAATTTGACTTATAAATAATTCAGGTCCAAATCCGACCTCGCTAATGTGCAAAGTAATCTGAATGTACGTAAGATGTGATGGCCATGCGGTTTGGGTTTCCAAATGCTCACCCTGATATTATTGTCTTCGTCAAGGATAAGGCTATATGAGTTATTGTATATAGCAATGCTTGAATTCCATACTAACCTAAATGTTTCATGTTACAACTTCCACTTAGTTTTGTATTGGTCTACGTGAATGAATACAGCGACCGGTCGGTTTTCTGTCGGTTCTCAAACTCAATAAGGCACCGCAGAATTTACATCTTTACATCTTTGTGAATCTTCTAAAGCGACGAGGTTCTTTGGGCATATATCATTTGTCACTGTAAAGCGGTCTTTTGAGAGAATGTAAACTAAGAAATATACTTATCACAATCTCAGGATACGCGAATATTATCTGTTGGAATATTTAACCCATTTGAAAAGCAGATTCATGTCAGCTGGTAGATTAGAAGATATTATGAAATATTATTTCCAAGACCCGTGCCATGGGAAAACAAAACACTGGCTATATCTGGAAATTTTAACATGTATCAGAGGTCCAGATATAGAGAGGTATTCAGCTCGTTTCCCCATCACTTATCTCTTGTTATTTTAGGAAACCCTATGTTGTGGGTACTAAAAAAAATCGTATCGTTGAGAGGGTCATATACAGATTTTAGAACATGCAAAAACGCGGCTTATCTAGAGTTCTGATATATGTGTTTAATGCATGTTATCTATTTTTTTGTAGACTGTGTTTCCGGTTTTAAGAGTTTCTATGTAGTGTCCTATAAATTAAAGATTGTTGATGAATAGCTTATATTTAGATTAAACAATTCTCCCAATTCAGGATGATCACACCAGGCATTGTGGAAAAGCAGCCAGTTGCTTGGAAATAATGTTGTGTGTTGTACCGGTGTGAGAAAACCAGGAAACACATGAGTAGGTGAACTGGCCGCCGTGATATGACTGAGAAATTGTTAAAAACGGCGTTAAACCCCAATCAATCAATCAATCACACCAGGCATGGCATCCGTATATCTGTAGTTAGTTAAATTGTTACGAGTCCATCGCTTTCCCACATGCAGGTGCATTGTGACACATCTGTATGTACAGTATGGCGGATGGATACTCTTTTTAAAATGACGGGCAGTTGGATACTTTTCCCACAATGCGCAACTTTCTCCGATTGTTCCAGTGGTTTTAGCTCTATAAAATAAATACAAATTTCAAATTAAGTATTTGGGTTGCTTAGTTGTACCGTCTATTTCAGGTTAGTTAGAAAGTATAATATAAGAGTTGAACCAATTTCAGCCGAATAAAGATGATCTGTTCAATCTCTAAGGGAAATTTTACAACTAATGTTAAATTGGTGAATTCGTTCACAGAATGTTTTAGGACGAACACAGCGTCCATTCAATACGTTTACGACCATCTTGCGTGAATCCATCGATATGGAAACTTGTCGCCACGTAAACAATACAGACCCGGCGCCATGGTAACCATGTTACTAAATTTATATCGGTAATAAAGATGAAATACACATTGTGTTTCGTCTTCGCGTTGATATTTACAAAGATGGCCGCTAAAAATAATTCAATCTGTCAGAATAATGGCTAGTAGTCATTTTATGAATTAGATATAAATAAAACTGTATTTGAGCATAGCGAAATGTACAGACTCCTAAACAAAGTCTGAAATCCCATTTGTGTATTCATTGTCTTTTGAACAATAAGTTAACATTTAATTATGAGACAAGATAACATAAGTTAATAATATCCTTTATTAACGT
The DNA here is from genome assembly GCA_031471495.1 of Clinocardium nuttallii. Taxonomy (NCBI): domain Eukaryota; kingdom Metazoa; phylum Mollusca; class Bivalvia; order Cardiida; family Cardiidae; genus Clinocardium; species Clinocardium nuttallii. Next base: position 7,732 of record JAUELF010212814.1, read on the forward strand.
GACCTGTGTGAATTTACATACACGAATAACACGTTTTATACAAAGCACATGGGTATGTGAACTGGTCGCTGTGATATGACTGAAACATTGTTGATAGTGGCGTTAATCCCCGATAAATCGACCAATGGAAGAGCTTACATTGAATCTCGTTCATAAGACGAGAAAAGAACACTGTTTTCAGATCGTTCCCCCAGGCTCGATAAAAGTGTTTCCTGATGGAGAAGAATGTTATTAGTTCTGTTATGTTGACTTGCTCCGGACAAACCTCGGTGTGTCACAACTCTGAGTGTTAATCAAAATTGCCGGTCGTAAATGGGGCAAGCCTTTTGTTTTACCTTTGTTATGGCTTTTCAATTAATAAGAGTCAATGAAATAGTAAGTGTACTTTGAATATTTTGAAATTTGTCCTTAATTGTCCATTGATAGACTGATTTCGGTTTAAAGCATTTTGCGATAAATGTTCGTCATTCTCACAATTTCAACTTTCCCGCATCTATGACTGTTAGCCTAATTTTATGTCAAGGATGAATAGTTTGTATTGCATTGACCTTTATAAAACGTCGGAACGGGTTTTGACCGAGCTGTGGTTCAAACTAACAGCCTCTGGATTCACAGCCCACGGCACTACTGATTGAGCTACTGGTGCGAGTACTATTCCAAAGAGAGCGGGATGACATTTCGCACACACTTGCGTGAATGCTATATAGATATCACGATGAAAACACACCATGAGAGAGATTTATTTAATTTGTGGGAATTACGTTTGATTCACAATCGATGTAAGGCATTAACAATGGTAGAACATATATTTCCCTTCTTTGCCTCAGTATAAATGACCCAGTGGTACTGGTATTTTATCCAGGTAATTCCGTGATACAACTTTTGTTGAACGTCACCTAATATATATGAAACGTTCCTTTAAATTCACAAGCGATGAAAGTATATAAGTTGAAACTAAAAATCGGAACAGAAAACGAATGTTTTTCTTTGGAATAGAAGGCAATGATATGCACTTATTATGTTTGTTTTAAATAGCTTGACGTTGAACACTATGTGTTCAAGTCGTATTACTAAACTTCTGTTCTCTTCTGTTCTTTACTCTGAAGAGTCCCTATATATCCAGATAATTTACTGTTAAAAATAAACGGGGACTTAATAAAAAATAACCATGTTTTTCCGTTGTAATAGTGCCTTTAAAGGAAGAAAGTCAGCGATAATTGGTAATTGGTTTTGTTACAAGTTGCACGTGGGGAAATTGAGCTTCAAGTTAATTGAAGATGATTACATCTATTTCTGGATGTAATTAAACATAGTTATTTTCTGTTTCAAATGGAAAACCTTCAATATTCTGAAAGGCAGGCTTTTAAAGTTTGTTACCGGATTTTCCCGATACCCATTCTCTCTAGTTGTTTTTGCAAGCATATCCCAATATACGCCAAATCTGTAGCAGACGACTTTGAAAACATCCAAACAAAATGTATATGGTGAATAAAAGATGATGATATTTGTTAATAGAGCTGAACACATTGCGGCAGAAGAAGAACAAGCTTATTATGAAATATACCTTCGTTTGCAACACATGTTTCGATAGACTTCGTCTGTAGATGCATCAAAATGTGTATGCACGAGACAAAGTGTTAACAATGTACATGTACTACGGCACACTTTTACTTATCCACCTCCGAACTACTTTAAGGAAGTGATGGCTAAACTTTTTATCTTAAAGGTGCTGAACTGCGGTGAGTAATCAATTATTCAAAAAATGTTTGACATTAAATGTTGAAAACTAGGCAATTGAAAGTCAATTGAAATGTTCTCAATGTGTTAACGGAGTATGACTACCGTATACAGTTGAAGAATAAACGATAAATAGTTAAAAGTGTATGTACTGGTAAGTGCAATTATCATTACTCTGATCTTATCTCAGAAATATGATTCTAATCTTTTATGATTTATGTTTGAACAGTTTAAACACTTTGACTATACTATCTATAATCTTGAGTTCAGCACCTTTAATCTATACGTCAGGATCTTTGACTTTCAAAATATATGTGTTTGTATTAATCTTCGTAAATAGTTGATAACATGCGATATTAATTTAAGAAAATCAAATAATAGAACATTGAATATGACATCACAATGTCTGTATATAAGACCAATATATGTATATATAGATGTTATAAATGGAACCATGTTTAATACTTTATGGCATTTATGAATGCCCATTTTCATTTAATATGTTCTTGTGTGTTTTACTAATGATGTACAAGTCCTAATGGCCTTGGTCTGGATGATTATTAGTACGTTACTCGAACTTCTACAGGTATTTCCTCATCTTCCTGGAATCAGGGACGTAGATAAGAAGGAAAAGCAACCAAGTGTTATACTAAAATATCACCGTCCCAACATGGGTAGCAAGTAAAACTCTTGAAGATATGAGATATTTTCAGGAATTTTCAAGAGTCTTCTTTTGCAATAAATAAACATAATTTAATACACTACACGTTTTGATAATACTTTATCCTTATGAATAATGTCAGAGTCTATTAATTTTTGGGACAAAATTGAAAATAAGAAATCACAATAACTGTGTCTTTTAAACCAGTTATTGTTCAAAACACAATGACAGTTCTAGTTGTTCAATGTATTCTAACTTAAGTTTAAATGTTAAGATTTCGAAATATCCATGTGTTGGTTATGTACCAAATGTGACTTCAAAGTTTTATTTGCTACACAATGTGACAATTTGGACAATTATATTTCTCATGTGATATTTTGACCAGATAACAGGTGTACATGTGGAGGTGCTTATCCCTCTTATCTTCGTCCCTGCTGGAATGATATATAAATAGCAACTAACACTGGATAACAATGCTAAACAATAGGAATTTTGTTCAAATCATAGATGTTATAGCCGATGAATAATACTATTTAACAAGTAAGACTTAACTAAAAAATAAAATGTATATGAATACAACAATAATAGTTTTACATAATAACCAACAATCTTGTACATTCCGGTGAATCGCGGTGGATTTCCGTGACAATCTATATAAATCCATACCCATGTCAATTGTAACGACGTATTAATCTGACAAACGAGGGCCTGGGGTGAAACTTGCCGCTTTCTATTAGACCACGTGACACCTGTGTGCTGTCAGTTTGCCTGAAACCACAGTATCAGTTAATTGTAGCGATTTTGTTTGAATGATGCTGTATGCCGTCTTCAAAAGTATTTCAGTATACAAAGGCATTTTCTGGATAGGTTACCAATACTACTGGTATATTAATCCTGACACGAGCTAGTCAGTCGTTATGCTAAACCCACAACCCTAAGGCAGCCATTACTATCATTTTAAAAGTCTTTGTAATGACCCGACCGGGGATCAAACCCACGACCTTACACCGCAGCAGAGAAGGTTAGATTTACCCTTTCCCCCATATAGGTTTGATTGATTGATTGGGGTTTAACGCCGTTTTTAACAGTTTCTCAGTCATATCACGGCGGCCAGTTCACCTACTCATGTGTTTCCTGGTTGCCTCACACCAGTACAACACACAACATTCTTTCCAAGCAAAGTCATTAAAGGTGATGAACTCGAAATTATAGACAGTAAAGTCAAAGTCTTCTAAATATGTATCGTGTAGCTTCATTTTTACAAATTGTGCTCATTGACATGCCTTTCAATGGACAGTTTTTGAACATTTACTGCCAAAATAGTTAAGACTTATTTATTACTTACTGTCACTATTAGCAATATTTGATGAATTTTCAATATTTCCAAATTTTGATCTCCATCTTGAGTTTTAGCATCTTTAACCTTTTCCCTCATATAGGCGCTTTCTGACGAGGGAAAGGTTTAAGTAATCCCCATTGGTTGTCAGTAGGTACATATACTTTAGGCCGTGTGACAATACGCTTAAATACGAATGCGCGCTTTAGTCTTCATTATTTGAGCATACAGAAATGCCTTTAATCACCTGTTGAGCCGCCACGCGAGAAAACCAACAATGTGGACTCAGGATAACTAGGAAGGTAGGCTTCCAAACCATGTCGAACTAGAAATAGCTTTAAAGGCTCCCGAGGGGTGTATAAGTTTCAATTGACGATAAACAACTGAAATCTTATCATGTTTCTAAAATGATTAATATCTTGCTCTTAAATATTATATTTCATACGTTTTCACTAATATGTATTTCCTACAGAAAACAATTAAAGGTTAGTATGCAGAACAATCTATTTTAAAACTTCATTTTATTAGTGCTTCTCGTAGGATCGCCAACTTAACTATGAACCAGTCAAAACGTTTAATTTCCTTTATTTCGTCGCATTATTCATTAAATACATTTAATTGGTCTTCAATCTAGATCATTTATTCAGAACATCTAGGTCAAAACTGGCGTTATACATATATCGACGAAAAAACATCCAGTTGCTTGGAAAGAATAGTGTTCGGATTACTGGTATGACAGTCAGGAAACACATTGCTATGTGATCTCGATTCCGTAATTTGAATGATAAAAATATACCGAAAACGTGGCTCAACGCCAATCAGTGGCGTAGCTTGGCAATACTCAATGCGTAGGCCGTCTGTCTCGTGAGACAATCAACAGTGTGGACTCTGCGTAAAGTATCGACCCGGATCAGCCTAGCTAATCATGCCACACAGGCGTACCCGGATAGACATGTTTCGCTTCCTGTGGATTTTCTGTTTCAGGAATCACTACTCTATACATGAGACGGAATGTGTCGGCCCGGATCAGTCTGCGCGGACAGCGCAGGCTGATCTGGTCGATATATTTCGCAGATGCCATAATGTTGGTTTTCTCGCTGGACGGCTCAATTATTACATGTGTAACACTTTCCTACGGGTATTTTGAAGCTGTAGACTTTTGAAAACATTTTGACAAAAGAAGAAATTGCTCATAATGATTATTTTCTCCTTTTACCTCAATGATTTAAATCCAAGCCAATCCATTTTCACTGAAAGAGGTGACCATTCATGTTGTGTCCAGATATTCTCACCGTCACCTGCAGATATGTTGTCTACTATGGGAAAGATATTTCTTGTTTACAGGCACAGTATTTCTGTGGATATTCTGGCCCAGTTTTAATGGTGGCGCTGCCAGCGGGGACGAACAGCAAAGGGCTATCATCAACACATATCTATCACTCACAGCCTGTACAATCATTGCTTTCGCTGTATCGCAGTTAGTGCACAAGCAAGGAAAGTTCAATATGGTATGTCAACATTGTTTAACCTCTCATTATCAGCTGAAAGCTTTGAACATATATACCCACAACAAAAGGAACATTTCTACAAAGGGAGCTATAAGTATTGAATACAGTTGAAAACATTGTGGCAAATGGAGAAGTAGCTAAGACGGACGCTTGAATCCACACATACTGGACATAGCATCGATAACCCTCTCCCACATACAAAACATCTGCAGCAGATGACTTTGAAAATATTTAAGTCAATAATGAAAACTCTATATAAATAAAAAAACAATTATTGAGTTAAATTGAAAATAAAGAGGCAAGTAATGACCATAATGACAAATAGGCCGTCTGCGAGAAAACCTACATTATGGCATCCGCGTAATGTGTCGACCAGATCAGAATGTGCTGTCCGCGAAGACTGATCCGGTCCGACACATTCCGTCTCCGAGGGATAGAGGTATATAGAGTATTGATACCACAGGAGGCGAATATTATCTAACCTGGTAAGCCTGCGCGGCGTGCTTAGGCTGATCCGGGTCGACACTTTACGCAGAGACCACAATGTTGTTTTTTCTCGCGAGACGGTTCAAATGTATGTCTGTATGAGGAAAACTTTTAAACCAAATTCGAGATCTCGAATTTTAGCAACATTACTGTTTAAGGTCAAATTGTCAAATACATCCGCCGCCTGGCTGATCTACTGCCAACTGGTATCCGCTTTAACCTTTTTGTGCGTAATAATGACTGTTTATCTGCACCAGGATGCATTGAATAACCTGGTACCCCCCTTAACCTTTTTGTGCGTAATAATGACTGTTTATCTGCACCAGGGTGCATTGAATAACCTGGTACCCCCCTTAACCTTTTTGTGCGTAATAAGGACTGTTTATCTGCACCAGGGTGCATTGAATAACCTGGTACCCCCCTTAACCTTTTTGTGCGTAATAATGAATGTTTATCTGCACCAGGATGCATTGAATAACCTGGTACCCCCTTAACCTTTTTGTGCGTAATAATGACAGTTTATCTGCACCAGGATGCATTGAATAACCTGGTAGCCCCTTTAACCTTTTTGTGCGTAATAATGACTGTTTATCTGCACCAGGATGCATTGAATAACCTGGTACCCCCTTAACCTTTTTGTGCGTAATAATGACAGTTTATCT
>JAUELF010212912.1:3070-14121 GCA_031471495.1 Clinocardium nuttallii
TGTTCCTCATTGACCTCTTATTGCGGAATGAGGTGGTAAATGTTCCTCATTGACCTCTTATTGCGGAATGAGGTGGTAAATGTTCCTCATTGACCTCTTATTGCGGAATGAGGTGGTCAATGTTCCTCATTGACCTCTTATTGCGGAATGAGGTGGTATAGCTTTCTGCTGGAACACAGTTCCTTTAATATTTAATCTAGTTGACTGAAATTGAAACTACTTTTAATCTTCAACAGTTTACTTTCAGAAGCAAGATGAGCCATGAAGAATTTCTCACATCATCAATTTCTTCTCTTCTATCCTCTTCGAAATTGCATTCTCCAGATTTAACATTACCATTTACATTCTAGATACATATCACAGATAATGCAACAAGCAGCTTGGACATATATTTTACAACATATACCTTGTTTTGATCGAATATATAAGTGACTTTAAGAATACTCACTAACAGACATAAAAGTTGTTCAACGAGAAAACAAACATTGTGGACTTTTCGCCTCCTGTGAATTTTCTGTTTCAGGAATCTTTTCTCCAAACCTCCCTAACCCTGAGACGGAATGTGTCGACACGGAATAGCCTGAGCATGCGGATCTGAGTCGATACATTACTGGCTGGTTTTCTCGTGAAAGGACTTATATTATTAAAATAAAGCAACGGTTGTTGTGTTTATGCATGCATGTCCATGATAATGCTCTATCCATGTTTTCTGTGCACCGCAGACATTTATTCTCTCTAAAAGTAGGAGTTTGTGCCATTGAGCTCCCACTTGAAATGAACCTCGTCGAACGAAATGGTATCATTTGGTGTCTCCGTTTTAGTATTGCTAAGCGATACTTCGTCTGCGTACTAAAATAAACTAGAACGTCTGGCATGAACCAATAATGGCGAATAGATTGGTCACTTTCCCTTATATATCGATATCGCATATAGTAGACTATTACATACACATATACTGTTTGATATATGAATAGCGAAGCAAACTACTTTAGAGTTTGAATAGTTTTCTATATAGCTTTAGCTATATACACCATTGACAAAGGACGACACCATTATTGGTATATGCCTGTCTATATAATATAATGGGGCAGGGGCAGGTAACTCAAGACTAAACTTGGACTGGATACAACTAAAGTATACAGTTATATATTGTTTTCATAAGATACGTTTGAGGCTATATTTCAAATAGACTGCGCGGCTACACAGGCTAATCAGATTCTTCATCGTCTGCAAATGAAATGTAACTTTAAGTCGCTTGAGGCGTTTCGTCTACTTCAAAGTCTATATTTAATAAAAGTACTGTATTCGTTGACATTCAAAGATGCTGTCGATGACGGTTGTTTTGTAAACGATTGTATCGCAGACTGTTACAGGCATCCGGTTAGGAAAGGTGTACACCAGAACTCCGTTTAAGTGTAACTGTAAATAGAAAAGAAAAAAGATCACTTGAAGGGCATTCGAGGAATGTATCGGAAGTGTATGTTCGTAGCCATGTTTTCCCTTTCTTTCTTACACTAATATTCCACTCACCATTCCTTCCAGTCAATGGTGGATTGTGTGTGGGTTGTCAATTTGTTAGTGAGATAAATCCGAGACACCGTGGGCTGGTACCACATCGGTAAATAGTGCAGTCTAAATGTTTCACAAATGCTTACATATGTTTTTAGCTAGATAAACAACTACAATACGCATATAACAGGATAATGGTTAAGTTTCATGTAAATCTTTCATGGCAAAACTTCATTTCATATTTGAGCCGTCCCGCGAGAAAACCAACAGTGTGGCCTCTGCTTTATGTATCGAGACAGACCGGCCTTTCCGTCTCAGGGTGATAGAGGTACAGAGTAATGATTAATGAGACAGAAAAAAAAACAGGAGGTGCAACGTTTATATCCGGGTAAGCCTGCGGGACATGCTAATGCTGGTCCTGTTTGATACTTTACGGAGAGTCCACAATGTTGGTTTTCTCGCAGGACGGCTTATATACTAACATACATAACACACCTCTATTGCTGCAGTAATCAATCGAATCTCGAATCTGTAGGTTGTGAACGAGGTCGGGAAGAGACCCGTAAATGGCACTGATCGAACTTCCTCACCCCATGTTCCGTTTAAAGTGTTAAAGACGACCAACTTGTCCGAAAATGCTATATAGAAATGATAACATATGATCGTACCGTCCTTTGTTTTCACGTGGACACCAATCCTAAAAGACAATCATAATAGTAATGTATGTTAAATAGTAGATCAAAGTGTTTCCCGTTTGATAATAAATTGAAGCCATGTCACTAGAAAACCAAAGACCTAGCCTTAGGGTTTGGTTTAGGAGAGACTGTGTGTTCAAATGTAATCAGATGTTAAGTGTTACATTTGAGTTTTCAGACATATGATTGATTGTGTTGATTTGTTATTTAATGGTTCAGTCTATTTCAATTCGTATAGCATTTATAACCCCTTTTCGGGCTAAAAGAAACTGATCTCACATGTTTATTGTCGGTGTTTTGGAAGCCACAGTTCTCTTTTACAAAACATTAGCAGAACAATAACATTTTGTGATATTGCCATTAACAGTTGGTTAAAGATTAGTTATGATGTGTTGTTTGTAGGCAATACAAATTGCACTAAAACATGTATTATATCAACATATAATGGAACACTAGTTAGAAGCACGTTGTTATAATGTTTTGAATTTAAATGATTGTAATTCAAAAATGAATTGCATAATTTCGTACTCGTACTGACTTATTTTCATTTTAATGGAAAATGTCAAAACATGTTTTAAATGTTAGAGAACATGACTGTATGACGAATGCCAGGACACTACAACAGCGACAACAGTCAAGCCAAGACGTTCGAAATGGCATATTTTGGTATCTACGTTAGGTATCAAAAAGCAACTGTATCAGGAGTTTTTGTCTGAAATCATGACATGCTATAATTATTGAATAAATGGAAATACTATAATATATTTTAAATCATGGTGTTTCCAAATTGAATCCTGAAAAGGTGAGTTTGCTTGTCTGTATGTAAGCAATCAATATGTAGTGATTAAACATATCAACTTAAATAGCTTAAGTTGTTTGCTAATTGTAATCTAAACAAAAAGAAATAGTTCATTTAAAGGAGTATGGTAATGGTACTTCTAGCATTACAAATACATAATTGGATAAGAATATACACAAGTTGACATAATCTTCTTACTAGTTTTTGTAATTAATATGTGAACATGTTAGATCTTGACCAGATTACGGAAAGCACACCATTGACTGGCTCTTTTCTGTTCACAGGCGGCATTTTACTTTAGATCGAGCTCATTTCGGCATCGTCAGAAGATACTTTGTAAGCGTACAGAGAAGACCCAAGTCAGAACGTTCGTATGTACTAAGGCACATACGCAGACACAGCAAGATTGTTAACCGCATGATACAGAGATTCAAAACACTTACGTAAGGTTGGAGTCAATGTCGCCAATGTATATGTGTAAAACCACTGAGGAACCGGAAGAAGTAAAACTCGGTGGCATCTCTGATTCAATTTCCGGGCCCTGAAAAAATATACGAGAATAACGTGTTGATTTAATATACATAAATGAACCGTCTCGCGTGAAAACCAACAGTGTGGTATCTGCGAAAGTATCAACCCGGATCAGTCTAAACATGCCTTACAGGCTAACCCAGACACGTTTAGCCTCTTGTGGATTTTCTGTTTCAGAAATCAATTATCTATACCTCGATCCCTCGGAGACGGAATGTGTCGGCCATGATCAGTCTGCGCGGACAGCGTCAGGTTTGTATGCAGCACATTTCGTTTGAAACTTCACCTTATTAGTGCCTCGCGTAGGATCGCCAACTAAACTATGAACCAATCAAAACGTTTCATATCCTTTATTTTCTCGACATTATGCTTTAAATACAACATTTGAATGGCCTACAATCTAGATCATTTGTTTAAAATCTAGCTCAAAACCGGCGTTAAACACCTTCCCCGAAAAAATTGAAAAAGTCCACCCAATGACCTTAATGATACTTAATTAGCATATCATTCAGGGCGGTACTACCCTAAACACAAGTTAATTGGAACATTATTGTCTACTGGAGCCGATTTCGCGATTGTTAAATGAGCCATCTCGCAAGAAAACCAACATTGTGGTTTCTGCGTAAAGTAAATGTATCGACCCGGATAATCAGTCTAAAATGCCGTGCAGGCTTACCCGGAAGGAAACTTTTCGCCTCTTGTGTATTTTCTGTTTCATTTATTTAACCTCTATCCCTCGGAGACGGAATGTTCCCCGGATCAGTCTGCGCGAACAGCGCAGGCTGATCTGGTCGATACATTACGCAGATGCCATCATGTTGGTTTTCTCGCGGGACGGCTCAAATGTATAGAGTCGTATGACCAGTCTCTATATTTATGTATGGTCTGAAACTTAAACTGAGTCTGTAAATGTTGCGGTGGAATCTTCCAAATGCAGAGCTTGACAATGAAGCAGTTAAAGGTCAAATAGCGCTCGAGATCAAGATGATATTCTAAAAATGCAATTCAGATTTTTTTCTTCTTCTATGTCTGTTGAATTTATTAAACTTTGAGCGAATATTTATAGAGGATGAATTCTGTGCAAAGGTTTGAGTATGAGTTTTTTTTTAGAAGAAATGACACCATCTGCAGTGTTCATATGATTAAGACCAAGTAAACAACTCTTGCCTTTTATTTTCCTTATCATATCCCATATCTTTTTGACGCATTATCTAAAATTCAATCCAGAAACATACCGTCGCCATGACGTACGGTGTCTTTGCTTTACTTCGTCTTACTTTAAATTTAACGAGGTTTTCCGGTGTTGGTCTCAGATTCAATTTTCGATTTCCGTTAACCCCGTCTCATTCCTCATTTAACCATGGTTTATGTTTTGAGCTTTGAATTTGCTGATGTCTATGGCATAGACTCTTTATAAATTAGATCAGTGTGTTGGATCTTGACAATCTGAAAATGTATCCAAGTCGATGGTCGGGTTCACAGTGCACCTGGAACGGGGTAAAGTTTCCAATGTGATGTAAATAGGGAGTTTATTAGGACATGTACGGTAATGGTCAATAACGTGTATATAATGGTAAGTAATCGTACATGTATTTTAGATTGAAAGTGGTTGAAAAAGAAATTAACCGGGAACATTGTCTGCATTATTGGAGATTGAAAATAGTTATTCTTTCTTTGGCCACTATTTGTATGACAGTCCTAGACATTGTACAGTTTGAATTTGGTTGTGAGAGCAATTCGCGTGGAATTTGCGTCGAGAGGACTTAGTGTCCAGGATATATTACGAAAACACAAGTGTGTATTCATATCATTTCCGTGGTGGATTATGATTAATATGACCCCAACCTGAAAAGTTTCTTAGAGTATTGAGTAGATGTATATGTTGCCATTCGAAAAACAGTTAAAAGTATGTGTATTTGGAACCTTAATTTGGGGAATGGGAGCGGGAGCCTGACAATTTGGTGATCTCGACAGGACTTCCATTCCCGCGTATAATTCTATGGAAAAGTTGTCAGGGTGGTATATAATTATGTTTGGTATGAAACTTTTTACATATAACGTTTTTAATCATAGGTCATGGCATTTTCTTAATAAAAGATAGTGTCGCTCTTATAGTAGACGTGTGTTACTTATAAAGTCTTTGACAATTCTATGTGGTATATAATTATGTTTGATATGAAACATTTTACATATAACGTTTTTAATCATAGTTCATGGCATTTTCTTAATAAAAGATAGTGTCGCTCTTATAGTAGACGTGTGTTACTTATAAAGTATTTGGCAATTCTATGATGAAATGTGTGGTAGAGGCGTGGAAGGAAATGATAAACGTAATACACGGCCCTCACATTGAAGAACAATGGAACAGATTGTGATAAACGTTCAGATGTATTTGATTCACTAAGTGTAAGAAGCCGCAACATTGACATGATTGGACATGATTGGACAAATATATTTCACCAAACATCTGTTCAATCTAACCTTATTTAATGTGTTTATTTCAAAGTAATGAATTAATTTAGATTTTAGTAGATAATGAACTGATATTGTAGACAGTTAGAAAGGAAGGATAAGCTTGCAAAAGAAGCGACAGAAAAAGATAAGAGAGCAATAGTGAGAGCAGATCAAATTAGACAATAAGAACATGATAATTTAATAAAACTGCTAGATAGAGAGATTGAACTTGGAAAAACAAAAGCAATTAATAGTGTATCTAAATGGAAAAGGTTTGGGGGCAGCATGAAATAAAAAGGTAAAATATTACCACCACTTGAAGAAGGTAAATATAATATTGACTCTTGCACAAGTTTGAAAGGTATGCTAACATTATGGGATGGCCACAGAAAGAATCAAGTTTTTCAGGAAAACAGGAGGGAAATGGAAGAAGTTAAGAATTATACCAGGAACATGGTATGTATATAGTACATGCAATATTTGTAAAAAGTCGGACCATTTGATACAATATTGTTTTAAGAAAAACAAATGTTCAAAATGCAAGGAGGTAAGCAGGCAGCAGGTTCTTTGAACTTAGGTGATGAGCGAGTACATACACATGGTGTAGTTCGGTTGGAGTGTAGGCATTAATTGCCAGTGATAAATGTGTGTAAATATCGAAGAGTCAAGTTTATGCCAGTCGTACAAGAAGTTTTAAATGAAGATGTGTTTGGATCGATGGTACGGTAAAAGAAGCACCTGATGCTAAGATTTTTGTCACTTTTTCATAGATTTATTCCATGTAAGATCTCATTCTTGGAAGCATTATGGGGGTTAGAAAACCAAATGCACCAGACGAACTTAACCGGTGTAAACTTATTGCAGAGACTCACAGTGAAAAGAAAGATCGGAGTTAGTAATACATGAATTAGGTCACAACGAAGTGTGTGACCTCCAGGCAAGATGTTTAATTAAGGAACATGAAGCCATGAGTAATATTATGAGAATCAAATGAGAGCACAACAGCTAAATGAAGGTTAGCCATTTCAGAATCTCAAAGGGACTAGAAACTACAAAGATGAATTTAAGGATGAACAGCTAAGGTATGATAGTTTTAAATGGGTAAGTGAAACGGCAAGGATAAGACACCATAAGACAACATAATATACTGTGCCCTGACTTGGAATAAAGAATGATCTATTATATAGATACTTTTAAAATCGGGAAAAGGATCAAGGTATGATTGAACAACAATTGTTGTACCTAAGGCATATATGAGTACTGTTCTTAAATTGGCACATGAGTATATAAGGGAGGAATTTGGGTAGGAAGAAAACAGGCGATGGGATACGCCTGCAATTTCCTGCAACAAGATGTAAATGTCCATTGTTTGTATTTTGATTTATGTCAAAGAACATTCCCAAAGGGTATGGTTCCAACGGTTCCATTAAATAAAATGCCTTTGATTACAATTCCTTTTGAAAGGGTTGCAATAGATTTAGTTACTGATAACAAATCGGTGCATACTTACGTAAATGGATTATACAACAAAGACAGTTCCTCTTTCACGATTTAATATGCAATCGATTAGGTTTTCTATAGAAGATTTTAACTCATTTAGGATCCCAATTTACGTCAGAGGTAATGAAAGAAGTGAGTAGACTATTATAAATACGTATGCCCCACACCACACCCTACCAGCCAATGTGTTAGTTGAGACGTGTAATGGCACACTTGTGAGAATGCTTACAAAGATTTGTGTAGAAAAAACAAAGGATTGGGATAGGGGTATTCCCGCATTAATGTTTGCCTTCAGGGAAAGTCTAGGTGTTAGTCCTTTTGAATATGGAAGGACAGCAAGATGCCCTATGACAATCTTAAACTATCTTTGTACGGATGAAGTAAAACATCCTGAGGTAAAAACCACTTATCTTGTTATGTGTAAGAACTTGATTTGAAAATACTTTTGACTAAGCAAGAACAAAGTTGGAAAAATCTTCAGGTAAATTCAAGATTCATTACGATAGAAACAGCAAGTCTAGAAGTTTTGAGATGAATGACGAAGTTTGATTTTTCAGGTGACCGGGTACACTGTCTAAATTATTAAAGATTGAACATATTTATTCTTTATGTGGCCACTGTTTGTATGACATTCCTAGTTATTGTATAGTTTGAATTTGTTTGTGACAAAAATCAACGGGGACTTTGCGGCAAAGTCCATTCAAGGTGCTCGAGAAAATAGGTAGGTGTGATTACACAATTTAAGTAAGAGGTAAAATAAAAGTTTGATATGAAGTTGAAACAAATGTGTCTGATAGTACTAGCATGTGTAATATGACCATAATACATGGATATTTAGACATAGCAGGCACATGTATCAATTGTAGTGACATAGATCATGAGATAGACGAGGGAGAACAGTCTTTTTTATTAAAGATAAGCTAAAGATTGTCTTACCGCTTGAAAACGCATTTCTTCCATCAACAGTGTGTGGTATGTCTTATCATTTTCAAACGCCTTGTTTGAGAACCAAGATTCAGGAAGCGTTTCACATGATCCGGACCCGGAATCAAACTTCACCCCTCTAGCATGTGATGTATCATATTCCTCTAGTGCACATCGTATATCGGATATATTTGATGTAGAAACCTGTTCAAAAATAAGATTTCGAATAGCTCCTTCTGATCTACAGAGGCACGAAACCACAATGAACACAACGATCATCTTCTTTATAACCATTTCCTTATACGAATCACAAACATTTGCCGTAAAAACTAAAAACGCAACTGATACCGTTAATCGCTAAATGACCTTGGCTGTCGATGTGCCATACAACACTAAACACTCTCCGTTTAAAGTGGTCTTCATCCCATTTATCTATTGAATTTCGGCTCGCCTGCGCAGAAAAGTTGCATCCCAGTACATCACAATGCATCTGCTGCTAAGGTGTTAAAACACATACTTTCGTGTAAACTGTGCAAATTGATAATCAAGTTGCTAGAAAAACTTCTTTATTTATAAGTACATACAATTTGGGGACGGAGCTCTTGTTTTCATTATACGTGTATAGTAAACTCTTGGCGCGTTGATTATCATATTGGCCGTTCCACGCGAAAACCAACACTATGACCTATACGTAATGTATCGACACAGATCAGCCTGCACAGGGTCATCCGGGCCGACACATTCCGTCTCAGGGGAATATAGGAATAGAGTTATGACTCCTGCAACACAAAATCCACAGGAGTGTCTGTCCAGGTTAGCCTTTCGATTGGGACGGCTTATAGGGATTGTGGAGTTGTTTGTAAAATCCTTGACATGGCATAAGTTTGATCAACATTAGACTTTGCGTGTATCGGCTTTGTTTTAGAACAAAAGTTATAATTGCATAATTTGATACTATCTACAATCATGACTTACGGTTAGAATTACTATACCGAAACCCCTTTAAGTGTGTTTCGTTTCTATTTGTAAACGTATTTGTGCAACCACGCATGCTGTTTTCTTCTGGCCACCCTGCCATATCGGCATTAGCAGCATTAAAAACAGGGCAGACCATATTGCACATTTTGCTCTGCCACAATACATTCTGCGTTCTAAAGTTCTTAACGATGATCTTAAACCCTTATCTAATATATACATGTATATACAGTGTTAATGGTCGTCCTTATTGAATAATCCTAATGAATTGAGCTTGAATAATTCGTTTGAGAATTGACATGTATGGCTCAAAGGGGAAGTAAAACAACTGTATACCCTCATTTTGCCCCCTTCCCGTTAAACATTATTTTCTAGAATAGTGGATTACTTTTGCGAAAACTATGCTATAATATTTGACTTTGAATTATATACTTCACAGATTCAAGTCTCCCATTAACTCATCTATTTAATTCTCCTTATATATTTCGTAAACTAAGGAAATCTTCTTGTCAACAAGTGAAACCCCGATTTGATCTTTTTCGCAAACATGTTTCTCTAATAAGATTTCTTCGAATTATTCCGGTTATGTGGACTAAATGGCAACCAGAAAATGGGGCTGGTTGTCCTTATATGTTCATAGTAAGAACATTACAGACTATTTAAGTTGAATTGAATCAGGTTAACGATAGGGGCCTATCGTGGTCCTCTTGCTGCTAGTGACTTAAACCAGACAAATGCAACACGTATACTTTAGTTTGCCGACATCCTTCTTAAATTATTTACAGAAGCCACTGGAGCACATAGGTGTTCACATATTAGCTTTAATTTGTTATCAGATGCCACGCTAGCACAAACGTTTACAGTCGTTTTCTTTAAATAATTTATTAACACTAATTCATACAATATAAAACTTCTTTCATATATCACACAGTTCAATCCTATTTTGATACATTTGAAAACATTTCACAGTCTTGTTCATCTCTACAACTCTACTCAATTATCAAAGTTATTTTCCACATTTTCGCAGAATTGCTTTCAAACTCGTCCACTGCAGATTTCTTGGATGCCAGAAAGGGTTAATTATAGCTTCGTATTACCTTTACCACGAGTAGCCAACATTATAGTCTGGTCACAAGGCTTGCCTGGCTCTATACAGGTGGTACAAAATTACGAAATCTGTTCCAGCAGTCAGAAGGTTAAATGACCAAAGTAGGAGTATGGGGTTACTCTTAAAGTTACGTCTAACTGATTATCATTTTTAATGAATACAATACGTAAAAGTAACTAATTACTAACATCTTATCGTTTATATTTACATTTTATGTACATATAATTAATATGTACATGATAAACGCAATGTGCAACAAAACGTTTATTCTTATTACGTCTATGTTCCTTTGTTAATGGGAACCCCGATTCCAGATTTGTTTCAGATATTGTATGTATTTTACATAAATATGACATTTATAATGTATTACAAGACTACATAGACAATGGGGTTTTCCCAAGTAAACATAGTTGGAAACATTGTATTGATATGAAAATTTCAAATCATTTTGTTGGACAATGGAATATAACAACATCTTCACCGCAATTTGTCTTATATAGACAATTGCAACAAAGATTCTCATATAGTCCGGTATGGGATTACGCTAAACGCAATC